>JASAMX010004448.1:0-55088 GCA_030248175.1 Microlaimidae sp. YZB2_3 | reverse complement strand
GAAAAAAAGAAGGGAAAAGGGAAAAAAGGAAAAAAAAACACGAAAATATGATAAAAATAGGTCTAAAATGGCTTAAAATACATTGCAATAGGCTAAAAACTGCAAAAAATTCGCGATGATGGCGTCATCATAGGTCAAAAACGGCGTCATAATTTTAGGGTACTTTTTCATTTTTTGGCGGGGGGAGGGGGGGCAATAAAACGGGGGGGAACAAATCCTCCAATAAAACGGGGAGGGCATTTCCAGACCGTGCACAGGTCTGCACATTCATACGTGTTTTTGGTCGGGTCGGCTGGGGGGGTCCACACCCAGGTGGAAGGGCAAAATTTTTTAGGGGGGTCCGGACTCCCCTGGCTTTTTAGGGGGGGGTCGACCCCCGGGTGCGAGATTTCAAATTTAGGGGGGGTCAGGCGGTCAGAGGTCCAATTTTTTAGCAAAACTTTTAACTCAATAATTTAAGTGTTTTTAGGTCTAATAGGTATTGAATTGTATGTATTAAAACAGCCTATTTAGGCCTAAAGTGTATTTAAACACTGTTTTTAACTAAAAAACCGTGTTTTTGACAGTAAATAAAAAAATATACTTCCAAAGTGGTCGGGAGGGGGGGAGGGGGGTCAGCCTCGCTAGGGGGGTCAGGCCGGACCGCTCTCGAGCTTTGGGGGGGAGGGGAGCCCCCTGAATTTTTTCTAGGGGGGGTCCAAAACTTTGGCTCTAGGGGGGGAGGTGGACCCCTCTGCCCCCCCCCCCAAAACACCTATGCTTACATTTCGTGTTTTTTGTCCCTTTTTTTTCTTCTATCCTTTTTTCTCTTTTTTTCTCATTTTTTCTTTTTCTCCTCTGCTTGCCCCCCCCCCGTTTCAAAAAAATTGCCCTAGTGCACCCTCCTCATTTCGGAATCGCCCCATTTCCAATAAAAACCCAGAAAGGGGTGCAATCATAGGTCACCGAAGGGGGGGGTGTAGGGGGGGGTCACCCCCCCCCTACGGCCTCTGAGACCTATCCCCCCCCTAAGGCCCATTTTTGACCCCTCCCCCCATCGACCCCGTGAACCCCTGGGGCCCCCCCCCTAAGGCCCATTTTTGACCACCCCCCCTAACTAGAATTTCCCAAAAAATGCTTAAAAAATGGTCAAATTTCGTCAAAAAATTGTCAATTTTGGTCAAAAAAATGGTACCCGGGGTGTGACCACCCCCCCTGCTTTTTTTCAAAAAAAACACCCCGGGGTGTGACCCCCCCCCTGGAGGTCAAAAACCTCCACACCCCGGGGTGTGGACCCCCCCCCCTGAGCCGTCGAAGGTCGGTGACCTATGGGTGCAATGCTCAGGTCTTCCTGGAGGATTTTTTTTCTCCTCCTCTAAAAAGCTAGTGAGAGTCCGGCCGGACCCTCCTGGGACTCCCTTCCTAGAATTCAAAGTAAGATTTACAGGGGGTAACCACTCAAGCTTTCGGAACAGTTCTCTTAACTCGCCCACTCTAGCTTCCGAAACCGTTCTATGGATGAGTATGACCTCTCTCGCAAGCGCGCAGCCCAAGGGGGTTATGTATGGGGGTTGTAACACCCCCTCCCTTTGGGTGGGCGGGAATATAGGTAAGTGAACAAAAAACACCCGATTTAAAAAAAAAACACGAAACACCCCCATTATCTCCTTAAATACAACTCAAAACTTAAATTTAGGACCTTGGTCTTAATGAAACCTATTTTTCACCAAAATTTGAAAAATATGACATTTGAAAATTTTAAATTTTTTTTGATTTTTTTGATTTTTTTCATTAAAAAATGAGGGGAGGCTCCGCCCCCCCCCCCAAATTATGGGGGAATGTGGGGGGGGGGAGATTTCCCCCCCCATTTGGGAGAGAATTAATCCCCCCCGGAATTGGGGGTAGGGAGCGACCCCCCCCCCCAAAATTTTTTTTGTACTGAAATCCGCCCCCCCCCCTCCCAAAAAATCAAACCTTCTGTACGTACGTCCCTGTTCTTAGCCTTATCGCACCAGTTTTTTAAAATAAAGTATTTTTTTAAAAAAATGCTCTGAAGGAATTTGGGTGCTTTTTCCAACAAAAAAAAACACCTTGAAAATCACTTAAAATTTCATAAAAACTTGTAAAAGTGTGTTTCAACTTTAAAAACATATAAAACGGTTTTTAAAATCAATTACTTGTCATGTGATGTATTTTACAAGATATAAAATTTATTTTTGTGACAAAAAAGTAAAAAAAAAAAATTAAAAATTAAAAAAAAAAATATTTCATCCTTGTTTTTATTTACCTAACCTAAATGTTTGTGCGGTTTTGTTAAAAATAATTCCCGAGTTCAAAAATAGAGATTCAGCCAAGAAACTATTGTTTTTGTATCAAGATTTCAAAATTCCTTTGTTTCTCCTCATTATTAAATGTCAAAGGATTAAAATTTTAATAAAAACACTAAACTGTGAAAAATATTTTACTAACTGCTTTTCTGGGGTAAAAATGTGCGTAGAATTAATAAAAAAATTTTTTGTAGCTCTACAAAGGACTAAAAATTACAATTATCGGCAAAAAAGTGGAAATGATATTTTTAGAACTTTTTTTCCTCTCTATGTGAATTTTAATAAATCCAAAATTATTGCAAAAATATCTTTTCTGGAGTAAAAAGTTGTGTAAATTCCATTAAAACTAAAACTTTTACTCTAAAAATACGAGAAAAGGCCTAAAATTTTAAATTATCACTAATTTTTTTTTCAAATTTTGAGAAAAAAAAAAGATTTTTTTTCAAACTTTTTTTTCTATGTGTTAATCACAAAAAAAGGAAATTTAAAGTAGTTATATAGGTAGAAAAACGTTCGGAGAGCTTGAAAATTTTGTTTTCATTCAAATAGATTAAGAATTAAGTGTTTTAAAGCCGATTTTCGAAGTGTTTTTTTTTGGAAAAAGTGACCAAAAAACACCTTTTTTTCTAATTTTCTCATTTAATAGGATATATTCCGACCTGTGCACGGTTTGAAAATGTCCCCCCCCCCCGCTTTATTGAAGGATTTGCTCCCCCCCCTGCGGAAAATAAAAAAGTACCCAAAAACTATGACGCCATTTTTTTTACCTATTATGACGCCATCATTGCAAAATTGTTGCAGTTTTTAGCCTATTTCAATGCATTTTAAGCTATTTTAGACCTATTTTTACCTTTTTTTCGCTTTTTTGTCCCTTTTTTCCCTTTTTCTTTCTTACTTTTTTTCTTTTTCTTCTTTCCCCCCTGCTTGCCCCCCCGTTTCAAAAAAGTTCCCCTCGTTTTGAAATTGCCCCCTGTTTAAACCCCGGGAGTGGGGGCAGTCCCTCTTATAACTTACTTATAATTGGCCGCTGTCGTTGCTCGATATCCTGCGCAGGAAGTGGGCGGAGTCGGGCTGTGATTGGGCGTTGGGGTTGCGTAATTTTCAGCCGACCAATAGCGTTCGCTCTCCCGCTGGGGCGAGCCATAGCGATTGGAGTTTTCGTTTTCCGCATGCTGATAACTGCGCTTTTTAGCTGAGTATCTATCTTGATTATTATTTATTGAATCCGTTTCTTCTTCTACATACACTTCATCCGAATCGGAGTAGGAAAGTTTCACGAAATGACAGGAAAAAAATAATACGAGCACCAGTTTAAAAGAGCCATACTTCATCGCTGGACAAGTTTACCATGAAAAACAGGGAGTAAGGTAGAATACGACGATAATATTATCTGCTTTTTTTAAACTTCGTAAGCCAATAGTTTAACCCGATATTGTAAGGCATTTTTATTCATGATAACAACTTTCCATGCCTGAAACAAAAACAGAAAATAAAAAAAATATTGTACTAACAAATAACAAGAACTGAAGTGACGAAAAGTTTTAAAAAAATCCCCACACTTCCTAGGTAGTTAACTACTGGGGAATAAAATTTATTAGCTAATTTTTTATCAATTTTCTTTTTAATTTGGAAACTTAAAAGTGACGCCAAAAATTTGATACCAGCAATGTAAAAAACTCTTATTATTTGTTTGCTACCTCTCAACATAAGCATGACTTTTCAAAAAAAAACTTCCTTTGCCTATGGCGTGGAATTAACGTATTCTCTGGTTCACTCAGTATTTAATAAAAAAACACAAAATATGAGAGAGTTTGTTAAACTTAAAAACTGTGTAAAAGCTTGTTTTGTTTGTTTGTATATAAATCCCAATCTCCACATATAAAATGAAAATTGCTGTTCATATCATCTTAGACAATATTAGAACTGACTACTAATAGGGCCCAATGCAGCATGATATGACTAAGGACAACCTTGTTAAAGGATTTTTTTTTTTTAAATTTTTTTTTTCTATTTTTTTTCTATTTTTTTTAAGGAACAGACGTGTTATAATCATTATTGTAACTACTGAAATTGATCTGGATTGATTGTCTGTTTTGAGCATCTTGATTGGGTAGTTGTGTAGTAAAATTCATTAAACAAAACTTAATTTTGCCTATTTGTTTACCAAACATGGAAGAAACATGAACATTTTTCATCTGCATTACATAATTTAGATAAAGGGGTTCACACTCAGATAACGTTAAACTTAAAAAATACCTTCTGCAGCGACTTAAAAATGTTTGATGAATTTCGCTCTTAATTTGCCCACTAACGTACGTTAGTTTGGTACAATTCCATAAGAATCCCAAAATTCGATTTGACCGATCTTAAAGTAAAATACACTTATAAAACATCTTTGTACACTAAATTGGACCACAGACTTCGTTTTTGTGATTATTTTTAAGATTTGAGCTTATCGAAAAGAATTATGAACTAATTTAAACCCAAATTTAACTTTTTCGGCATATGCAATTTATGATGTTAATAAAAAAAAATTGTAAACAAACAAATTAAATTAAAAACTATGTTTTAACAATGGTAGAAGTCTAAAGAACTCAAAAATTTATGGACAACAAATTTTTTTGGCTTTAAACACGGACTTAAACCAAATTTTTTACCGATTTATTATTCGTAAGCGTAAGCAAAATCTAAAAAAAACTGAAACATAATTGATGTTCATTAAAATAAGTTGTTTTTCAAGAATGCGAATTTTTCTAAACTTAACTTTGGTGGCTATTCAAGCTGTTATTATAAAAATATTGGTGGGTGTTATAAAAAAACATATAATATATTTATATTTTTTATAACTGCCAGACACTTGGCAATACAAAAAAAAATTAATATCAAAGGCTTTATTTAAGGCTTAGATTAAAGGCTTATAAAAAATATTTGCTTAATAACATAAATTATACATAATAATATACACAATAATAATATAATAATATACATAATAATATACTAAATAACGTAAATTATACGTAGATAAATTATAAAAAAGGTCATTTTTGGGCATAAATCGGCTCATAACTAAAAGTTTAAAAATCTCAAAAATAACCAGAAAAATCAAATTTATGGGTTCGATTTATGGTATAAAGATGTTTTATAAGTGTATTTTACTTTGGGGTCGGTCAAATCGAATTTTAGGACGCGCATGGGAATCCCAACCGTTCCTTTAGTTCAACCTACTTTATTCTTTTGGCCGATTCTAATTTTCAGCGCGCTAGCGGTAATTTTAAGCGCGCTTAAAAATTTGAAACTTTATCATGATAAAGTTTAGCTTGATTTTCAGGTTTTGCTTAGGATTAGGAAAAACAAAAAAAGTGTTTAAAACTGTTCAGCTCACCAAAAAAAGGCGTTTCCGCTCAGTTTAACTGTGTCTAAAAAATAATTTTTCAGCGCACTAATTTTTTAGAGCGCTGAAAATTAGAAATTGCCATCCTTTTGCTTCTCCTGGAGCAGTTTCTAATTTTTTAAAAATTTCTAAAAATCATTTTTAAACACGGTTAAACTTAGCGGGAACGCCTTTTTTAGTCAGCTAAACAGTTTTAAACGCTTTTTTGTTTTTCCTAAGCCTAAGCAAAACCTTAACAACAAGCTAAACGTTATCATGATAGAGTTTCAGATTTTTCAGTTTTGTGTTTTTGTATTTTTTGCTTATTACACAGATCTAGGAGAGGCAGAGTCTGATTTTCAGCGCGCTCGTGGTAATTTTAAGCGCGCTGAAAATCAGACAAGATAAAAATACAAAAACACAAAACTGTAAAATTCTGATATTAACTAAAAAATTAAAGTAATAGCTAAAATTTTCTTGGACATATTATTTTTCGATTTATATTACAATTCAAAAATTAAAATTTCTTATTTCAATTCTGTGCTTTTGTTTGTCTATGAATAGTAAAGTAGTACATTGAAAACTGACCACAGTGTAAGGCAAGGGTCCGTATATCCCCATGGACTAATTCCCCATAGGCCAAAACCCCCATAAACGTTACAAAATCCCCATAAGGTGGTGTAAATTCCCCATGAAACAGTCCGAATTCCCCATAAAGTGGTGTAAATTCCCCATAAATATAATGCATTTGCAGTATTTCCTTAAAATTTTAACACTTGGAAAATACAACAAAACTTTATCATGATAAAGTTAGCTTGATTTTAGGGCTTTGCTTAGGCTTAGGAAAAAATTAAAAGATTTTTAATGCTTTTATAATTAAAACTTAGTTTTTTTTAACACATTTTAGTTTGCAAACGCATTTCTGATTGTTATGGGGAATTCGCACTACTTTATGGGTAATTTGCACTACTTTATGGGGAATTTGGCCATGGGGATTTTACACTACTTTTATGAGGATTTTGGGCAAGCACTAAAAGACACCTACCACACCTACTACACCTACTACACCGACCGACCAACCGAGGGGTGAAACACCTCTTGTTTCTAAAAATTTCCCTAAGCAACCTAAGCAAAACCTTAAAATCAAGCTAAATTTAATGTTTTGTTTGATTTTGAGCTTTTGCTTAGGTTGCTTAGGTCGGTCGTTGTAGTAGGTGTAGTAGGTGTGGTAGGTGTCTTTTAGTGCTTGCCGGATTTTGCACGTCACCGTAAGGCAAACTGGAAAGTACACCGACACCGTCCACTGACACCGACCACCTTTGCTACAAATTATTATTTCTAAGCCTAAGCAAAACCTAAAACTAAAAATTCAAATAAATTTACGGTAGAATTTGGTCGGTGTCGGTGGACGGTGTCGGTGTACTTTCCAGTTTGCCCAGTGTAATGGTATCGAGCAAAGTCCCAACTGAGGAAAGTCCCAACGTGGAAAGTCCCAACCAATCGATGAATCTCCCAACAGTTCAAATATTAGAAATACGTTTGAAAAACCGGTGTTAAACACGATAATTTTAAACAACCGAAAATAAATAAATGCATTAAATGAAAGATAAATGGAATTATGCAATTTTGTAAACGTACTTTCAAAAATGCAAGTTTCCACCCCAATGAGAATTTTTTTTTGATTTTTGGGTTTTGCTTAGGCTTAGGAAAAAAATAAAGTTTTTACTCTTCAGTTTAAAAAGCATCATTAAATACAAATTTACCATAATACAATTTTGCTTGATTTTTAGGTTTTGCTTGGGCTTAGGTACTCAGTTTTTTGAATAAAGAATTTAATAAAAGTTTATCATGATAAAAATTTTGTTTAATTTTTGGCTTTTGCTTAGGCTTAGATAAAAAAGGTTTTCAATAGATTGTTTTATTCGAAAAATAGAAAAAACTTTTCTTTTGAAAAGTGCGTTTACAAAATCACATCCAAAAGACGAGTTTTCCGTATTTAATGCTATATTTTTATTAATAATAGTGTTAATTGACTAAAAAATAAAATGGTGTTTGTTGCAAACGTATTTTTTGATTCTGTTGGGACTTTCCACAAACTGTTGGGAGATTCCACAGTTGGGAGATTCACCCTTTTTGTTGGGAGATTGCTCGGAACCAGTGTAATGGACAGTAATCAAAAATTAGGCGTTTGCTATTCTCAGTAATAGTAATCTTCAGTAATTCTCAGTAACGACTTGAGATTTTCAGATTTTACCTTCGCAGCTGTTTCCTAACCTAAGTTTACGTGTTCCTAAGCCTAAGCAAAACCTAAAAAAACAATCTAAGCTTTTACTACACTGTTGTCTGATAAGTTTAGCTTGTTTTTTTAGGTTTTGCTTAGGGAACACGTAAGTTTAGGCTTTAGGAAGAAGGCTAAGGTTGTTTTTTTTAGATTTTTTAAGCTTAGGAACATGTAAGCTTAGGTTAGGAAACAGCTGCGGCGGTTAAGTCTGCAGAGATAATTCCTGCTAGCCACTAAGATTGGTCATTACTGATAATTACTGAACATTACTGAAGATTACCAATACTGAGAATAGCAAACGCCAAAAATTAAGGCGTTTGCTATTCTCAGTAATAGTAATCTTCAGTAATTCTCAGTAATGACTTCAGATTCTCAGATTTTACCTTCGCAGCTGTTTTTTAACCTACGCTTACGTGTTTCTAAGCCTAAGTAAAACCTAAAAAAACAACCTAAGCTTTTGCTAAGCACTTGTTTGACAAAGTTTAGCTTGTTTTTTTTTAGTTTTGCTTAGGCTTAGGAACACCTGGGCTTAAGCTTTAGGAAAAAAACGTAGGTTGGTTTTTAGGTTTTGCTTAAGCTTAAGAACAAGTAAGCTTAGGTTAGGAAACACCTGCGGGGGTTTACCATTACTGAGAATAGCAAACGCTAAAATTAAGGGTTCCCGGAAATTTCGTCTTTTACATTACGTCTTTAAACATCTCGTCTTCTACAACTCGTCTTTTAAACATTTTGTCTTCGGAATGTAAACGTACTTTGTAAAAGACGAGTTTCTTTTATTTTGCGACTTAAGGTAGAATACCACAGTTATGACAATTTTTACTAAAGGTTAGACATCAACTTAGATACTAATTTTTGTCTCACAAAAATATAGTACGATCGAAAGCTCAGATTCGATGTATCCAACAGTAAAAGTTTTATTGTGTACCGAATGTTCTATTTCGAGATATAGTTTGATGAATTTAAAGCTCAAACAAAACAGTTTTTGGCCATTTAAAAAATTTGATTCGCTCAGTTTTTCCTGCAATTATATAGAAAGTTAACGAAAAATAAATGGTTTCGAGTAAAACGAAATTCAAAATTTATAAGAAAATTAAAAAAATCGATGTTTTTAAAAGAAATATCAAAGAAAAAAAATCCTGAATTAGTTTTTTAATCAAATACAATTCAAAGTATTGATTAGACTTGTGTCTAACTATTTTCAAACTTTCATTAAAAATCTGAGTGAATCAAATTTTTTAATTTTCATTTAAATTTTTTTGATGTGACGCCGAGAAACTACATTTCGAAAAGTTTGTTTAGAAGTATCTTTTACGAGAGAGATCTCAGAGAGGCTAGTAGCCGAATGGTTAGAGTGTGGGACTCGTAGGTTCAAGTCTCGCATGGAATATTTTTAACGTCGAAAAAAATTTTTTTTTTAATTTTTAACTTTTTAATTAAAAAAAAACTGTTCTTATTTAAGATACGTTAAATGAAAATGAAAAAAATAGAATATTTTTGGTAATGAATTTTATTATAATATAATGTATTTTTGACATGTATTTTATTGGTGTCATTTAATGATTGTGGGCGATAACAATTTTTTAACAAAGTGAATGTCAAAAATTGAATGAGCAGGTCAAATTACTTTAGTAAAAATTAATTTTAAAAAATCTGCCGTCAAAATTTAATTGTGGTGTTCTACCTTAAAGGTGCGGTGTACTAAATCATGGTATATTTTTATCGCTTAGTTTTTGGTATCAATCGATGCGTTAGGTTTTATTGAGCAAAACTTGTATAACAAAAAAATTAATTGTCAGCGGTTGTCGAGATATTAACAAAAATATCGCTTGGTTATTTCAGATAATTTTTTGTTTATTACCAAACACCAGCCACTGATCTGGCCGGTGTGTTAAGCGAAACCTAAAATTTAAGCAAAATTTTATTGTAGTAAATTTTAATTTAATAGTTTGTTTTTTAATTGAAGAGTAAAAACCTTATTATTTTCCTAAGCCTAAGCGAAACTTAAAAATTAAGCAAAGCTTTATGATTTGGGCGGCAATTCGTCTGGTTGAAATACGTTTACAATATCGCATCCAAAAGACGATTTTTCCGAAGACGAGATGTTTAAAAGACGAGATTTCCGAACACGATATGTAGAAGACGAGATGTTTAAAAACGAAATTTAAAAGACGAAAGCTTCCGGAAACCAAAATTAAGGCGTTTGCTATATTCAATAATAAGAATCCTCAGTAATTCTCAGTAATGACCAATCTTAGCGGCTAACAGGAAATACCTCTGCAGATTTAACCACCGCAATTGTTTCCTAACATAAACCTGCGTGTTCCTATAAGCCTAAGCAAAACCTAAAAAAATAACCTAAGCTTTTTTCCTAAAACCTAAGCCAACGTGTTTCTTAGCCTAAGCAAAAACCTAAAAAACAAGTTACACTTTATCAAACAACTGCATAGCAAAAGCGTAAGTTGGTTTTTAAGGTTGTGCTTAGGCTTAGGAACACGTAAGTTTAGCTTAGGAAACAGCTGCGAAGGTAAAATCTAAGAATCTGTGGTCATTACTGAGAATTACTGAAGATTCATATTACTGAGAATAGCAAACGCTTAAATTAAAAAGGAGCTGCGTTGCGATTGCGGTTGTCAATTAAACTACATTAAATTCTCAAAACAGTTGACATTAGGCTAGCAAGATATTGTATTTTAGTCGACTAATAACTATTTACTGGAGAAATGGCGGTTTTCGGTTAAGCATTTTTTAATCTTTTTATTTGTGGTCAAAATTCAATGATATTTTGAAGTTTTACTAGCAGGACCAAGGTTGTAGTAGCGCTAAGTTGAAATACATTAGCAAAATTGCAAATAAAAACCAATTCGCAAATTAAAAAAATAAATTTCTGCAATTTATTATTAGAAAATAATACTTTTTCACAGTTTTTGGTGTTCAAGGTAAATATATGTGCGACATTAATTTCCGTGGAAAAAATTATGGAAAAATAGTTTCTTTCTCACCACGCTATAAATTTAATAATTGACTTTTTAAAAATTTCGTTTTTAAAGTTTTGTGTTTCTTTT
This sequence comes from Microlaimidae sp. YZB2_3, assembly GCA_030248175.1. Lineage (NCBI taxonomy): Eukaryota > Metazoa > Nematoda > Chromadorea > Desmodorida > Microlaimidae > Microlaimidae sp. YZB2_3. Next base: position 44,069 of record JASAMX010004448.1, on the reverse strand, counting down.
GTCTTTCGGGTTTTAAAAGCTTTTCAGACAATATCGATTGCAAAATTTATAAAAAAAATTTAAAAAAAAACCATTCAGACATTTTTTTATTTGTACTGTGACCTCTGAAACACTGTGCTAAAATTTCTCGTATTAGAGTCACAGTACAATGAAACCATTATTTTTGGTAAAATTTTTAGAACAAAAACTTGATTGAAAATTTTATTTTTGTACGTAGTCATTGATATTATGTGAGCTTTTTTATCAACTAAAGGGAATATTCCGAATGTCTTTTATTTCGACTTTTTAATGTATTTAACAAACATATTTTTGCCATAGGGTTTAAGAAGTTTTCGTATTCATGGGTGGCGCGGGAGCGCCACGGGGCGATTTAGCCCCGTGGACCCGCGCCAACCATTATTAAAGAACGTGGGTAAATTTTGAAATTAAGAACCTTCTTCTTCTTCTTCTTCTTTTTATTATTATTATTATTCCAACGCTCCATCCTGAAAAGCGATATTCCTCATTCGTTATTGGTTGATCAAAAATAAATATGGGTTCATAAGAAAAAGAAGGAATTACGCAACTTTCTTAGGAAGCACTTTTTTGATTTAGGTCCTTGTTATCGATTTATTGATCAAAATAAAGAATTTGAAAAATAGACAAATAAAAACTCCCAACCGCACAATAACAGGCTTTTGGCAACAATAAGGATTGTACAGAGCAGACAACCAACATCCCCTCATAAAAACCGCACAAAAAAAGCAGACTGGTTTTGATTAGTGGCAGAAACGGAACCAAATCCCAGCGCCATCTGCTTCAACCGCGCGGAAATCGGCGAAAACAACAAAGTACTTTTTTTAATTCTTGCATTACTGATGACAAAATTAATTCAAAGTTTTATTTATTAAAAAATAACAATAAGCGTCGGTGGCTCGGGAGCGCCACGCGCCGGTAGGTAATCATCGGTGGTGCGGGGGTGCCACACTGCAATTTAACCCACCGCACCAACTATACTTAGAGAACGTGAGTAAATTTTGTAATTCATTTTATCATCTTCTTATTATTATTATTTTTACTGTAGAATTATAATTGCAATCATTGGCGCACGGCATCGCGCCAACTATATTTAGAGAACGTAGGTAAACTTTGTTTGGAGCGCCACTGCACCGCACTAACTATAATTAAACAACGTGGGTAAATTTTGTAATTTAAATCCATCATCTTCTTTTTATTATTTTTTATTTAAAAAAGTATATCTCGGCAACGGAATGTAATAAAAAAAAGTTTTGATTTTTAAATTTTTTTAATATAATAAAAGTGATATTTTTTAAAAAATTAATAAATAAGGTGAAAGCATTACATGATTTTTTATTTAAATAAAATAAAAAAAGAAACGGTCAAAATTTTCTGTTTATTTCGCTTAAAGCATATCTTTAAAAATAAACGTACTGTCAACACAATCTTAATTTGTTTTCTCTCATTTTTGCGGTGAAACATTAACCAAATGGGAGAGATAATTTTTTCAAATTGCCGTCGGTGGAGCATAAGCACAATACCGTGGTCAAGATTTATAAATCTCACACAATAAATAATTTGCATACAGTGTCCTGCATAAGCTTGTTTGTGAGATGTGACAGTTAATTGGAGATTCAGTGTGATAAATAGTGCGTTCAGCATTATCTCTGTGGTTTTCACTTTCAATTAAAAAATTAGAAGAGGTGAACAGATGCGAGCGCAGTTTCAACCTCAATCTGATGATAAATGATGATGATGATGATGAATTTCAATTTCGTAAGATTCAAGGATTACGCGAAGTCCGTCCGTACTGAAAACTTGTTATTTGCGCGCGATTTCGTAAACACATTATTCAAAAGACGATGTTTTCGTAAAAACAATAAATCTAGCTAAATCTTTAGGTATCGCCTATCACATGACAAAACAATAAACAATAGTAAAAGATAACAAGACAACAAAATATCACACTTCAACAATCAGTCGATAATTTTTGTAGTTGGTCTGAAAAATTGCAGTTGCGCATTGTGTTTGAAAAGTGTTCCGTAATATCTATTGGTTTTTTCACCCCAAATAATTATTTTTTTGGAAATGTGCAATTGGCACAAGTCAGTCACATTAAAGATTTTGGGATTACAATTTCTGATGATTTAAAATTTGCCTTACATTGTAAAAATTTAGCAAAAAAGGCTTTATCCAAAGTTGCGCTTTTGTTTCGCACGTTTAAAACTAAAAAATTCAGCTATACTTTAAAAAACTTACAAAACCTATTTAAGTCTCTATTTAAAATAAAAAACCCCTGTTTGGAATCCGTATTTAAAAAAGGACATAATATAACTGTTGAAAGAATTCAAAGGGTATTTACCAAACGCTTGTATAAACGTTGTGGATGTTCTTCTAAAAGATATGTCCGAACGATTACAAACACTTAACTTGAAGAGTCATGAAAAACGTAGGTTTTTAAATAATATTATCTGTTGTTTTAAAATAATAAAAAACAATTTACTGACGTTTCTTGCAATGAGTTCCTTATAGTCTTGATATTTTAGGAATTTTGCTTAATCGTGCATTACCTTGTAAATAAATATTTGAAATCAATATGTGCCATCATTGACAAAGAAATAAGTGGAAGTTTGTTGGAGCTCAGCGAGAGGAAAAACAATTGCACTTATTTCTTCAGAAACAATTAGTTGTTTTTTATTTATTACTTTTGCAAAAATACATTTCAATAAACAATTTATCCAAAAAAATAACTTTTCGTCTATTTTTTAACACTTTGTTTGGCGAAGCTTTGTCTTTGTGAAGTTTCGCCATAATCTGTCACTGTTAACGAATTGATTTTGGGATATTTTCTTTTTCTAAATTTCTTTTATTTCCTGAAAATTTGTGGAATGTATGTTTTCTGGCCAATATTGTGGCGCATGCGCTATACTCTTAATTGTTTTAAGATCAGCATTGATTTCATAAAATTACCGGCTTTACCCACTAATTTGAAATATTCTGTTTTAATTTTTATTTTTTTAACACACAATATATTTATTTGGTATTGTTTTGCAGTTTCCACGTGGTTATTTTCGCGTCGTTTGTTGAATAATTTTTAGCGAGGCTTCCAACAAAAGATGACTATAAATTTAACGTTGCAAAACTCATGGCATTCTCGCTGATGGACAAACATGTAGTTTTAGTTTTTCAAAGTGTACAAAAGCTCTTGCTAGTGCAACTCACATTGTTGCTCAAATTAAACATGTATAATGTATGTGATGTAATATTGATGTGTTAATAAAAATGCCGCGTATTCTGCTTTAAAATAAATTTAACTTTAAAGCGAAAAAAATGGCGGTAAACGGCGTTGACATCGTCCAAGGAGAATTAAACTCGGTGGTGGCTCTTATCCGTCGAAGTCAGCGCTCCTGGGCCCAACACCAGGGCCAGTTGATGGACGAACAAGATCCATTGCTAAGAAATTTCGCAGATCTGCGTGACGTGCTCAACTCCGTGGCAGATTTGACCGATATGGCGCCGAACACTTTTCTGGGTAAGAAACCAATTTGTTTTTGTTTTTGAAAAATTTATAAAGACTGGGGAAAAAGAAGAAGAAGAGAGGGAGGAGTGCTACACCATATTTTGTTTACGCCCTGATTGGATGCGTTTTATTATAAAAAATGTCAAAAACTAAAAGAAAAAAATTTTAAAATAGGCAACTTTTGGGCTTATTTGGGATCATAACTTCTCACAGAAGATTTAAATCCTAAAATAACTTCAAAAATAAGTTTTACATGTTCTATTTGAAGTATTAAAATGTTATACATGTGTATTTTACTTTTGGATTGGTTTTGAAGTGTTTTGTTTTAGACCAGACGAGCGGTCCAATCATCATAAGTGCCCTATTATGGGTAGTGTCAGGGATAAAAATCATCTTCACTTTTCGAGAAAAAAACCTGATAATTTTTATTTTTAAGTTTCTGGACGTTGGTACAGGTACTAAACGTGTACCAAAAATCGATTAGAGATTTTCACGCTACAAATACTAAATAAAAACATGTTTATAGGTCAATTTTGACCTGAAGATTTCGTTTTTAAACTTTAAAAAATTATTCAAACACGAATTTTGATAATATTGGGTAAAATATAGGCAAAAAATGACAATATTTTGGGTACACAATTTTTACTGTAGAGAAAAAATTTTAATTAACCGCTAAATTAAAATAAAAACTTTGTTTTAACAATGCTGGAAGTCCGGAGAATCTAAAAATTTACAAAAAAATTATAAATTCGATAGTCACATGGACCATCGAAAATGTGGACAACAAATTTGTTTTTGTTTAAAAAGCTAATTTAAGCTTATTTTTAATCAGATATATTTTTTCTAAGCCTAAGCAAAGCCTAAAAATTAAGCATAATATTCGCCCAAAATAAAGTACATCACAGCCACAACTATTTATTTATTTTTGTTACGACAAAATACGACAAAATCAATAATAAATTAAATGACTTAGTTTTGTTATGTATCGTAATTAACTCCTATCTAATTAAAATAAGTCACAGACACTATTATTATATATTCATTGTAGCACATATAAAAACAATCTAAGTGGTTATAAACAGTTATATTTGCGTCAGGCGCATTTGAGGTAAACAATAACATAATAACCGATGTTGACAGTTCTTTTATTAATCAAAATTTGCAAAGCAATCAGTTTATTAAAGTAAAGTGTGTAACAAATTATATCTTATTCTACTTCAATATGAAAAATAAACAGAATGTAATTTAAGTTTCATTCTTTCCACTGCATATATAATTTGTAGTAATGGGTGGAACTGCAGAACCTCCGGAACTCTGGCACTGGAAAACAAAAACTGAGATTTTCCGAAAACCCGGAATAGGAACTGGAACTCCAAATTTTACCCGGAACATCCGGAACCCGGAACCGAAACTGCCCATCACTATTTTTGCATACTTTTTCGGAAACGATTACTCTGGCGGTTTGTTTATATGTGAACGTGTGTATGTTTGTGTAATTATTTTGTCATGCAACGAAATTTACCATTTGTATTACTGTATGTGTTTTGAATTATTGTATGTGTTTTGAATTATTGAATTACTGTATGTATTATTACCCATCCCTGCGAGCCCAGAACAAGATTTTGAAAGATAGAGAAAAGTGATGTTTATACTTTATAGTATCATGCTTCGAAGCTCCGGCCATTTAAAGCGAAGCTCCTTCCGGAGCTCTTGAAGCTCCACCCTTTAAACAAGCAATTTAAATTTTACTTAAACTTAATTATGTTCGAAATTATCCTACTTGCATTTTTAGGACTAATTTTGTCGTTTTTATATATAGTTGTGAAAAATCTAATTTTCAAGAATTCACTGACAAAAATAATTTATGGCATTATTTAATTATTTATGAAAATACCCACAAAAAATAGAAACAATCTCTCGAGCTCCAGAGCTCCGTGCTCCAAGGAAAATCACTAAAAACATCAATAGTGTTTATAAACTTATATTAATTTAGACCGAGTTTCCAGATATCGTTTGCACTGATTATTATTTTTCTATTTGCAGCAATGCATTCAGCGGAAGGTTTAACGAGAAGGCCTTACAACGTTTCAAATTCAAGATTACAACTTTTGTCAGTTTAAAAAAAAACATATTATTTTCTTGTATTTTTCCGCCTTAAAAAGTTTTAGACGTTTTTGAGGAGGAGTTTTTCGACCAAAATCATCCAGAATTTGATAGGATAATTTTGGATAACTGGATGGTGCAAACACTATTTTAAAATATTTATACAAACATTAAAATAGGTTTAAAGGGATAATAATTTACTTAATTCCCTTTTGTTTTTTTTAAATCAATCGTTTTTTGGATATTAAAAATATTTGGATGCATTTTTTTAAAACTCGTCGGTTGTTTAGCAAATTAGAATTAATTGATTTTTATTAAAACTTTTGTAAAACAAAGAAAAATAACTGTTTATGAAAGAAAGATAATTTTTTTATCAATCGCGATTTGATCAAAAATTAAATATCATAATTTTACTGTGTAATAGTTTTAAAATGAACAAAATATATGTTTTCTAAAGAAAATCGTATAATCTACTAATTTCGTGTAAAACTTCTTGTCTTAATGTTATATTTATGCAATTAGAAACATTTTTTTGCAACTGCGTCGGCGAAACGTTGCATTGGCCAAATAGTCCGGGGGTGAAATGATCGTCGGCGTAAAAGTCGTCGGCGAAATAGTTGTCGGCGAATTGTCGTCGGCGTAATGTACGGACACCAAAATAAATGGCACTAGAAACGGCGCTACGAAAAAATGGTTTTAAAAATATAAAATATAAAAATATACTAGGGCCAAAATTTTTCAAACAAATTTAAACTTAGTTTTAATTAAATTTATTTTTTCAAAGGCTAAGCAAAACTTAAAAATCAAACTAAGTTGTATATTACCATGCATTTTTTTTATTAAATAATACTTTTTTGAAATTTCGACTTTTGTTATCTATAGTTCGCAATATTTTAATATTATAAAATTTTCCTGTGTCAATTCCGCTGCGCGTCTCACTCGTACGGTTATTCATTCAACGTTCAGTTTTTGAAGGGCGAAAAAATGCTTTCCAGTATAAGATCTTCTGCCACACACGACGAGAAGTTATTATTATTTTTTTTGAAGATATTTTACTGGAAGGTATTCTATTTGCAAAACTTATTATTGTAGAACCTAATTTTTCAAAAATATTATGTAGAATGTATGTCTTTTGAGCACCAAATCCAATTGTCCATTTCACACATCATCAATCAATCAATTAATTTTTATTTTGCCATGTAAATACAATGACAGGAAAAACACAAAAGCTTGTAAAAATACTGCACCTAAACTTGTGTCTACCAATTTAAACACATATAAATATAAATATAATCATAATAACATAAAAAACAAATAACGTGCCCACCCAACACAGCAACCAACCATATATATACAAAAGAAGCTGCCAACATTATGTTTCTGAAAGCTGAAAGGATTCCGGACTCCATCAAAAACACAACACAAACGGCAACTCCAAACCTACATTGCAGAAAAAAATTGTTATGATGGGTAAACAAATAACCGAAAAACAGTTAAAAAATGGATAAAAAAACTAATATTAATATATATTGTAAAATTGATTACTTTAAAACAACTGTTGCAGTACATTAGGATCGCGTAATTTTCTATAAAAACTTCCCCTACTTTGCTCACAAAAATTAGTATTTAAACAATGCCACAACCTTATTCATTGTCTAAGTGCAGAAAAATCAGTGCGCATAAAATGTCTTTGAGGTAACATATTCATGTGTATCAACACGAAGTCAAGCTGCTCTTCTGAGATTTTGCGCATTTTGTGCATAATTTGTTTACTATGTTTGAACATATTGATTGTTGCTATAGTTTTTTTTTGCTTTTTTTCTGACAAATTTGTTTCATACTTTTTTGATTTATGGTTTATGGTTACGGTTTATGTAAATTTACTATATATGTAATACCTAAAAAAGAGTTTTAAAAAGAAATTTAAGTGAGCATATTTCGCCAAGAAAATAAAACGATGCGTTAACGATATTTTATCAACCTATAATTAAAAATTCCTATATATACAATATTATGGTAATTATAAAGATGACTATTTTTTGGCCAAATATGCTTACTTAAAATCATTTTAAGTGCACAATTTGCGTGTAAACAGTACTCATCATAAATTATACATGCAAAATGGCTCTCTGTAATTTTTGCTGCGTGAAAACATTTTCCAGATTTTTTGCCGGTTATATAAGAAATCACAGCTGAACTGGATTCGAGGTATTACTTGAGCAATTGGGGTTGAGTAGATTTTAAGAAATTTGATCCAAAAAATACAGTACATTCGAACTTTACTTGATTTGATTTTGATATGATTTGAGGAAATTTAATCTCCGATAAATTAATCCCCGGGAGTGAAACGAGAAAAAAGTTTTAGTAACTAAATTTATCAGCAATAAATCATTGAATGAAAACCTGACGTTTTCCAGAGCCTATAAAAATCCTAAAAAATCAAGCAGGACTTTATCAAATCAACTGTGCCGCGATGATGCTGGGGATCAAATGCTCGGGGATTAAATGCTACTGGAGATCAAATTTTTGAACACCTTCAAGTACAACGTTAAGATTTGTTAATTCAAAATTCAGCGATTCTGACATATTAAATTCGCCCTTGGTATGTATTCAACATCTAGATCAGCTAGGAAAATACATGATATTTGACTTTTTTTTTCTCAAAATCAATTCTAAAAATAATTTTTTTTTTAGTTTTATAAAAGAAAAAAAAACACGTAAATTTCTTGCTCATATTGTCGCACTATTCATTTTCAGTTTTTTTCGGAATTAAGTTTTTTTAATGGGGTTTAGTGATTTTTTTAACAAAAACTGGAAATTTTCGTCAAAAACTGTTAGGAGTTTTTGTATAACTTATTGTTAAAATATTGCAATGTTGCAATGATTAGTAGATTAGTGTCGGATTTAAATTTGTTTCTAATTTTACATAATAAAGTTGTATTTTTTTAACAGGAATATTTAAAAATCGAAAAAAAACTATTAAAAGTCCGAAATTTATTTTTACGATTTTAACTTAATTTGTTCTTTCTCGTTAAATCCTAATAATTTCACCAAAATGCAGATCTAATTTTGAAAACTCGTTTGATAGGATTTTTTGGTTTTCACAATTTTCCTGATTCTCGCATAACTACGCAGCCAAACACTGGGTAAAAAAATAGAGAGGTATTTTCTCAACTCGAGAGTTTATACCAAAAAGACTCGTCTTTTTTGCGTTATAATAAGAAAATGGTATATTTTTTAAAGACGAGCTTCCAGTTTTTAGTTTGCAGTAACTTTTGGCAAAGACGAATTTTCCATAGGTTGAAATATTAACTAGCCTTGAAAAATGCTCTAAGAATAGAGCAGGAAAAAGGGGCGATTTTTCCCCGGGCGTATGTTTAGACAGAAAAGATGTGGACTAGTCTGAGATGGACATTATGTGGACTATAGAAAATTTGCATTTGGTTTGGGCAGCTGCTCACTGAATAAAAATTTCTACCATATGATAATAATTTGTTTATATATTGATCTAATCAAACAGCACTGTTGCATTTTTTTTAGTTTGATAATATGTTAATTGAAAAAATTATACTCCCAGCAATCTTTGACAAGCGCGAAATCGCCACTTTTTCAATTTGAAGGTTATATTTGTATGTGTAAGAAACAACTATAAATTTTAAAAAGTGGCGATTTCGCGCTTGTCAAAGATTACTGTGAGTATAATTTTTTTCAATTGACACTTTATCAAACTAAAAGAACACAACAGTGCTGTGTGATTAGATTTATGTATAAACAAATCATTATCATATGGTAGAAATTTTTATTTAGTGAGCAGCTGCCCAAACCAAATGCAAATTTTCTATAGTCCACATAATGTCCATCTCAGACTAGTCCACATCTTTTCTGTCTAAACATACGCCCAGGGAAAAATCGCCCCTTTTTCCTGCTCTATTCTTAGAGCATTTTTCAAGGCTAGTCTACCAATTTTTTGAATTAAATTAAAAAAATAGCCTAATAAACTATATAGTTTTAGCTGCGCAATGACATATGTTTATAATAATTTCGTTGCCGATATATACTTTTTTAAATAAAAAATAATAATAAGAAGATGATAAATTTAGATTACAAAATTTACCCGCATTGTTTAATTATAATTAGTGCGGTGCAGTGGCGCTTTAGACAAAGTTTACTTACGTTCTCTAAATATAGTTGGCGCGATGCCGTGCGCCAATGATTGCAATTATAATTCTATAATAATAATAAGAAGATGATGAACTTGAATTACAAAACTTATTCACGTTCTCTAAGTATAGTTGGCGTGGTGCGGTGGGTTAAATTGAGTGTGGCACCCCCGCACCACCGATGATTACCTACCGGCGCGTGGCGCTCCCGCGCCACGACGCTTATTATTATTTTTTAATAAATAAAACTTTGAATTAATTTTGTCATCAGTAATGCAAGAATTAAAAAAAATACTCTGTTGTTTTCGCCGATTTCCGCGTGGTTGAAGCAGATGGCGCTGGGAACTGGTTCCGTTTCTGCCACCAATTAAAACCGGTCTGTTTTTTGTGCGGTTTTTATGAGGGGATGTTGGTTGTCTGCTCTGTACAATCCTTATTGTTGCCAAATGGCTGTTATTGTGCGATTGGGTGCTTTTATTTATCTATTTTTGAAATTTTTTATTTTGATCAATAAGTCGATAACAAGGACTTAAATCAAAAAAGTGCTTCCTAAGAAAGTTGCGTAATTCCTTCTTCTTTCTTATGAGCCCATGTTTATTTTTGATCAATCAGTAACAAATGAGGAATACCGCTTTTAAGGATGGTGCGTTGGAATAATAGTAATAATAATAATAATAAAAAGAAGAAGAAGAAGAAGAAGGTTCTGAATTTCAAAATTTACCCACGTTCTCTAATAATGGTTGGCGCGGCGCCACGGGGCTAAATCGCCCCGTGGCGCTCCCATGCCACCCATGATTACAAATTATTAAACTGCAGAGTGCGACCTTAGTACTGTTTATAAATTCTGTTTAAAAATGATGAGACTAAAAAAGTTTTGGGTGAGCACATCTCGCTAAGGCAACGGTTGATTCAAGCCATAATTATATTAAGCTATAGCTAACATTAACACGTTAGAATTGGCTTAGGCTTAGGCTTAAGTGTAGGCTTAGACTAAAAGCTGAATGTAACACGTTAGAATTTTAAGGACACTTAAAAGGCTTAGGCTTAGGCTAAAAGCTAAATTTAACACGTTAGAATTTTAAGGACACTTAAAAGGCAGCTACTGTTCGTGATTTCCGGCTTTATGTTTTGCTCCGTAGGATTCAAAATGGGAGGAGCTAATAAAAGGTTCCGTCGCCACGTTCATTTGAGTCTTAGTCCAAGCGCGCATTGGTTTTATAGCGTCCTATTTATGTGGAGATCTTTAAAAAACAACTTTCGTTTAAAATAGAAGATTTTTGACAATTGTGAAACTCTATTAATAAAAATTTTGTAGATGAATTAACCATACCGTCAGCAGAATTATGCTCACCTAATAATTTTTGCCAGTCTTAATCATTTTTAAACAAACTTAAGCTTAGGCATTCCGTTGGCATTTTTCAAGAAAACATCAATAATTTAAAAAGGTTACTGTCATCAGCTGAACCAGTTGATTTATTAAACTAATTTTTGCATGGCGAAACCAAATGTCTGGAATTAAGGTTATTCAAATTAAACCAGTGACTCTATACGACTAATTTCTATTGTTGCCAGTTTTTTTATTCCCTAAACATGTTTTGCGTTGTTATTTTATGAAAATACTATTTTCAATTAGTTTTGTTTTCCAAAGCTTGCGCGAGTTTATTATCGACCTAAAAAACGTGATTTTAAACTGGTGCAAAATTGTCTCCTGTTTACTAGTGCAAAAAACTTCATTTCAGACGTAAATGTTGTCGACAATTGTTGTTTGACATGTGTACGGTTGTTTTGGACAATCTATCTGTTCACTGGCCATATATTATTATTGAAGATTGCATGGAGACAATCAGTGTGACGTATTTTTAACAATGGTCTGAATTCCTTTGACTTCGCGAAACTCTATCGATATTTGGCAATGGAACGGGTAATTTCTGCTCGTCTTATTATATTCGACAAAATTTTGCAGTTGCCGTTTTTATATTCGCGCATGTTCGTTTCGGTTACATATACTTGCTTTTGAAACACGCAACATGTTAGTTTATGTCTGCGTGTATTATTGAGCTTACTGCAATGTTTATTAGTAGTGATGGGCAGTTCCGGTTCCGGATTTCAGATGTTCCAAGCAAAATTTGGAATTCCGGTTCCGGTTCCTGTTCCGGAATTTTGGAAAATCTCAATTCCGGTCCCGGTTCATGTGCCGGATTTTTGGAAACTCTTAGTTCCGGTTCTGGTTCCGGTTATGGTGTTCCGGGGGTTTCACAGTGTGATAGGCAGTTCTGGTTTCGGGTTTCGGATGTTCCAGGCAAAATTTTGAATTCCGGTTCCGGTTTCTGTTCCGGATTTTTGAGAAATCTTAATACCGCTTCCGGTTCCTGTTCCGGATTTTTTGAAAATCTCAATCCTGGTTCTGGTTCCGGTTCCGGATTTTTTGAAAATCTCAATCCTGGTTCTGGTTCCGGTTCCGGGGGTTCCGTAGTTCCGCCCATCACTATTTAATAGTTAATTAATAGTTACAATTAATTTTGAACCAATTTTAAACTTTATAATAATAAAAAAGTATATGAGCAGCCCTTACAAACATTTTTAACGAAGATAGTTTCAAATCTATGATCTGTATTGAAAAATACGGGCATTAAGGACTTTCCAATTTTAAACCGTTATGTAAATCTTGCGTATATAATTGAACGGACTAATATGTACAAAATTATATCAGAAGATAGCCCACACTGTTGTAATGAACCTGTAAAAAAAGATTAACACCATTGCCACGCCTACTATCACGATGGTCAAAACCCTCCCATTTAAACGAAAGTTGTTCAGTGTTATAGATCTTCACAGAGTTAAGACGTTGAAGAATCACTTTTAGCCAATTAGCGCTTGGGAAAAAATTGATCTCCTATGAACGTAGATATTTCTAATTATTTGCTCCTCTCACAACCATTCCCACAGAGCAAAACATATATGACGTGATCACGAAATATTAACGTACGTTGAAATAATTTGATTTTAAAACACAATGAATTTTTTTGTTTATATGAAACAGTCTTTGATGTGCTATTATAAAATGTTTTCCGAGTATTTCCTTTTTGTGGTTATGTCAAAAAAACTTTGAATAGCTAAAAATTTTATCTTTTATCTTGAATTAATATCAAAAAAACAGCAAACAAAACACATTAAAAAACACACCAACTGTAAACCACAAATTAATTTTTTTTGAGAATGGCAGTATTCATTTAATACTTTTTGAAATTTAACCAAATTTAAAACTCAAGCTTTTTGGTAATCTAGCGTGATTTCTTTTAAGTTTTATTAATATCCGTCCAATCAACATGTTTTCTTTAAAAAAATGGTGTATAAAAACAACATTGGAAATAACCAAGTAGTATTCTTGTTAAAAACTCGTTAACTGTTGTGAATTAATTTTTGGCCTGGCCGAATTTAGCTCAGTTACCCTAGTGGAAATATTTTAATTCTTTTACAATATGAGCGTCGTTACTCTAACACAAAAAGTCACAATCATAATAAAATCAACGTGACTCTGACTCATTTTGTTTAGATTATTTGTGTGTTAAGATATAAAAAGAGTCACAGTTAAGAGTATTTTATGACGCTTCTGACTCATTGTGTCCGCGTAACGACGATAGTTTACTGCGGTTTTGGTGTTTTACCGCGTGGGCTTAGTCTTTTTCAGGAATAAAATTTGGATTAAATTGCATATTTTCTTCACTGTGTAGCTAAAAACTAGCAATGTTATGTTCCTATAGCATGCCTCACAGACTTGGCTCTGGCGACGTGGGTGGTGACTTATTTCCAGAAATAAAAAAAGTATTTAAATGCATATTTTTCTTTGCTGTGCTAATATTATTAAAGCGTATTTTTAAACTCTCAATATTCTTATAGTATGCTGTATGAACTTGCAGTAAAAGTCCGGTTTTTCGGTCGGATTTTTCTAGTTAACTGGGATTTCGGTGCCATTTTACACCGACTAGACTCATTGTTTTGTAATAACTAAATGCATATTTTTTTATTGCGCTAATGTTGTTAATGCGCATTTTCAAACTCACAATATTCTTTTAGTATGCCGTGTGAACTTGGAATAAGCGTCCGGATGATTTTCCTGGTTTTCTGGGGTTTCGGTCCGGGGCGGGGTTGCGGTCCGGGTGGGAGCGGAAACGGGCAGATTGAAAACGCGGAGGACGCCGTGCAGTTGGCTTTCGACATTTACAACTGGATACCGCCGGATTTTTCGGGCTACGTGGGCGTGGCGGACCAGTTTATCCTGCTTTTCCTTAATGAAAACCTTCAAAGTAAGTCCGTCGGTCGGTCGGTTGGTTGGTGAGTCGGTCTGTCCGTCGGTCGGTCGGTCGGTTGGTGGGTCGGTCTGTCCGTCGGTCGGTTGGTCGGTTTGTCTCTCGGTCGATCGGTGGATTGATCGTTCGTTCGGTCGTCGGTCTGCCGGTCGGTAAATCTTTCGGTCTTTCGGTCGGTCGGTCTATCGGTCAGTCGATTGATTGATTGATTGATCGGTTAGTTGACCAGTCGGTCGGTCTGTCGATCCGTCGGCGATTGGTCCGTCCAATCGCTCGGGAGCCGCATTCATAAAGCGATAGTAGCCATTAAGAAAAAAACTTAATTCGACTGCTTATTGGCTACGTGAAAAATGTTGACCAATCGCAATTGTCAAAAACGACGAAGGCTTAGCTTATGATGTTTTGATAGCCAATAAACTGTCGAATTTTTATGGCGAATAAAAAAAATTTCACTTTCCGCAGTTTTCCTTTTGAACGGCAGGACCGTTAGTCAAAAACGAATAGCTGTCAGTCGCTTGGTCGGTGAAATTTTCATAAGGCAAAACAAAATATTCCATAAGCCCGCTTTCCTTGACTGATAACAAGTTTACGGGGTAGATACGATTATCTAATTTTTTATAACCAGCACCAAAACTGATAAAATATATAAAAATAAAATTGAATTTAAACACTGAAAATTGCGATCGGTTTTAAATTCTGCGATGTTATGCTATAAATAAATTATTTTAATTTACGCAAAAATTGACAAAATAAAAAGCGTGTAAAAGAAAACTTAGTAAATATGGCCGAATTCCGACAAGTATTAAATTATTGAAACGATAAAGATGCATGAAAAAATATAATTTTTTCAACGACCGAAATTTCTTTTGGGAAAAGTTCTTACTTACTTACTTACTCTTAATACCGCTAAGAATTGAAACGACCTTAAAAAACTGCCACAAATGAAATTTTTATATCGCTTGGAAAGAATTATTTCTTTTGCACTAGACCCATTGGTCGACACAAAAAATTGAAGAGGTCAAAATAATTCACTGACGCTTTAATGCTTAATTTTGTTCATACCTGGTTGAATGTTTCATCAAAAATTATTTACTTAAAATGTTTTATTAATTAATTTTTAACGAATTTTTAAACTTCATGGCATTCACAATAAATAAATTTTGTACCAACTTCGACTAATTATTATTATGTTTTATCTTTTATGGATGCCGTAATTGACACAAATTTTATGTTCTGTTGAATAAATATTTATATAAAATTTTTTGTTTAGAAGTTTTTGGAGATGTTACTGCCTCAAAATATGCTACAGGTAAGTTAAAATTTGTTTATTTTTTGCTTTAATTTAATTTGTTTTGCTTTAACTTTATTTTTTGCTTTAGTAAAAGGTTAGGTTTATTTTTTGCTTTAATTATTTTTTTAGCATTAACGCTTTAGACTTAAAATATTTTCACGGATTCACCGTAGAAAAATTCGTGTAAGACAAGAAACCTAAAATACCGTAAATCCTTCCTTTTAGTTTTTTTTTTTTGTAAAATACGTGTGAAAAATGAGAGTAATACATTTCCATTTTAAGAGTAGTTAAACAAAAATCAATTTGTGCTTAATTTTTATATTTTGTTTGGAGTACGAGAATTAAAAAAAGTGAATTTAGATCTAGATAAAAAAATCAATTCATAATTTTAGGGCTTAATATTTCACACTGGTATTCAAGTTCTTAATTTACAGCACTAAATTATGAATTGATTTTTTTATCTAGATCTACAATACACATTTTTAATTCTCCGTCCCAAACAAAATATAAAAATTAAGCGCCGAATTGATTTTTGTTTACTACTCTTAAAATGGAAATGTATTACTCTCATTTTTCACACGTATTTTTTACAAAAAAAACACTAAATGTAAGGATTTACGGTATTTTAGGTTTTCCTCTTGCTTACACGATTTTTCTCGGTAGGAAATTTAGTAAAAACGGCAAAAAAATAATGCAAAAAACCCCTTTCGCAAAAAAAGTGCACATATGCGAAAAATCTTTCTTCTGTGCTTTTTGGGCGTCTTTCCCTTCTACATTTAATATTTTCCGAACATAATTTGTGTTTGGCTCCATAAGATAACATAATATTTGTGAGTTGGTACAATTTTATTGTGAATGCGTGAGTTTAAATCGTAAAAATATAAAACATTTAAGTAAATAATTTTGATGAAACTTCCCGGTATGAACAAAATTAAGCATTAAAGCGTCAGTGAATTATTTTGCCTCTTCATTTTTTGTGTCGCCAATGGGTCTAGTGCAAAAGAAATAATTCTTCCAAGCGATATAAAAATTTCATTTGTGGCAGTTTTTAAGGTCGTTTCAATTCTTAGCGGTATTAAGAGTAAGTAGTCAGTAAGAACTTTTCCCAAAAGAAATTTCTCTTGAAAAAATTATATTTTTTCATGCATCTTTATCGTTTCAATAATTTAATACTTGTCGGAATTCGGCCATATTTACTAAGTTTTCTTTTACACGCTTTTTATTTTGTCAATTTTTGCGTAAATTAAAATAATTTATTTATAGCATAACATCGCAGAATTTAAAATCGATCGCAATTTTCAGTGTTTAAATTCAATTTTATTTTTATATATTTTATCAGTATTGGTGCTGGTTATAAAAAATTATATAATCGTATCTACCCCGTAAACTTGTTATCAGTCAAGAAAAGTGGGCTTATGGAATATTTTGTTTTGCCTTATGAAAATTTCGCCGACCAAGCGACTGACAGCTATTCGTTTTTGACCAACGGTCCTGCCGTTCAAAAGGAAACTGCGGAAAGTGAAATTTTTTTTATTCGCCATAAAAATTCGACAGTTTATTGCTATCAAAACATCATAAGCTAAGCCTTCGTCGTTTTTGACAATTGCGATTGGTCAACATTTTTCACGTAGCCAATAAGCAGTCGAATTAAGTTTTTTTTCTTAATGGCTACTATCGCTTTATGAATGCGGCTCCCGAGCGATTGGACGGACCAATCGCCGACCGATCGACAGACCGACCGACTGGTCAACTAACCGATCAACTGACCGATCGAATGACCGATAGACCGACCGACCGAAAGACCGAAAGATCAACCGACCGGCAGACCGACGACCGAACGAACGATCAATCCACCGATCGACCGAGAGACAAACCGACCAACCGACCGACGGACAGACCGACCCACCAACCGACCGACCGACCGACGGACAGACCGACTCACCAACCAACCGACCGACCGACGGACTTACTTTGAAGGTTTTCATTAAGGAAAAGCAGGATAAACTGGTCCGCCACGCCCACGTAGCCCGAAAAATCCGGCGGTATCCAGTTGTAAATGTCGAAAGCCAACTGCACGGCGTCCTCCGCGTTTTCAATCTGCCCGTTTCCGCTCCCACCCGGACCGCAACCCCGCCCCGGACCGAAACCCCAGAAAACCAGGAAAATCATCCGGACGCTTATTCCAGTTCACACGGCATACTAAAAGAATATTGAGAGTTTGAAAATGCGCATTAACAACATTAGCGCAAATAAAAAAATATGCATTTAGTTATTTACAAAACAATGAGTCTAGTCGGTGTAAAATGGCACCGAAATCCCAGTTAACTAGAAAAATCCGACCGAAAAACCGGACTTTTACTGCAAGTTCATACAGCATACTATAAGAATATTGAGAGTTTAAAAATACGCTTTAATAATATTAGCACAGCAAAGAAAAATATGCATTTAAATACTTTTTTTATTTCTGGAAATAAGTCACCACCCACGTCGCCAGAGCCAAGTCTGTGAGGCATGCTATAGGAACATAACATTGCTAGTTTTTAGCTACACAGTGAAGAAAATATGCAATTTAATCCAAATTTTATTCCTGAAAAAAACTAAGCCCACGCGGTAAAACACCAAAACCGCAGTAAACTATCGTCGTTACGCGGACACAATGAGTCAGAAGCGTCATAAAATACTCTTAACTGTGACTCTTTTTATATCTTAACACACAAATAATCTAAACAAAATGAGTCAGAGTCACGTTGATTTTATTATGATTGTGACTTTTTGTGTTAGAGTAACGACGCTCATATTGTAAAAGAATTAAAATATTTCCACTAGGGTAACTGAGCTAAATTCGGCCAGGCCAAAAATTAATTCACAACAGTTAACGAGTTTTTAACAAGAATACTACTTGGTTATTTCCAATGTTGTTTTTATACACCATTTTTTAAAAGAAAACATGTTGATTGGACGGATATTAATAAAACTTAGAAGAAATCACGCTAGATTACCAAAAAGCTTGAGTTTTAAATTTGGTTAAATTTCAAAAAGTATTAAATGAATACTGCCATTCTCAAAAAAAATTAATTTGTGGTTTACAGTTGGTGTGTTTTTTAATGTGTTTTGTTTGCTGTTTTTTTGATATTAATTCAAGATAAAAGATAAAATTTTTAGCTATTCAAAGTTTTTTTGACATAACCACAAAAAGGAAATACTCGGAAAACATTTTATAATAGCACATCAAAGACTGTTTCATATAAACAAAAAAATTCATTGTGTTTTAAAATCAAATTATTTCAACGTACGTTAATATTTCGTGATCACGTCCTATATGTGTTGCTCTGTGGGAATGGTTGTGAGAGGAGGACATAATTAGTAAAATCTAAGTTCATCGGTGAGCAATTTTTTCCCACGCGCTCATTGGCTAAAAGTAAAAATTGTTTCAACGTCTTAACTCTGTGAAGATCTATAACACTGAACAACTTTCGTTTAAATGGGAGGGTTTTGACCATCGTGATAGTAGGCGTGGCAATGGTGTTAATCTTTTTTTACAGGTTCATTACAACAGTGTGGGCTATCTTCTGATATAATTTTGTACATATTAGTCCGTTCAATTATATACGCAAGATTTACATAACGGTTTAAAATTGGAAAGTCCTTAATGCCCGTATTTTTCAATACAGATCATAGATTTGAAACTATCTTCGTTAAAAATGTTTGTAAGGGCTGCTCATATACTTTTTTATTATTATAAAGTTTAAAATTGGTTCAAAATTAATTGTAACACTAATAAATAGTGATGGGCGGAACTACGGAACCCCCGGAACCGGAACCAGAACCAGGATTGAGATTTTCAAAAAATCCGGAACCGGAACCAGAACCAGGATTGAGATTTTCAAAAAATCCGGAACAGGAACCGGAAGCGGTATTAAGATTTCTCAAAAATCCGGAATAGAAACCGGAACCGGAATTCAAAATTTTGCCCGGAACCCGAAACCAGAACTGCCTATTAACCTACGAAACCCCCGGAACACCATAACCGCAACCAGAACCGGAACTAAGAGTTTCCAAAAATCCGGCACATGAACCGGGACCGGAATTGAGATTTTAAAAAAAACCGGAACAGGAACCGGAACCGGAATTCCAAATTTTGCTTGGAACATCTGAAATCCGGAACCGGAACTGCCCATCACTACTAATAAACATTGCAGTAAGCGCAATAATACACGCAGACATAAACTAACATGTTGCGTGTTTCAAAAGCAAGTATATGTAACCGAAACGAACATGCGCGAATATAAAAACGGCAACTACAAAATTTTGTCGAATATAATAAGACGAGCAGAAATTACCCGTTCCATTGCCAAATATCGATAGAGTTTCGCGAAGTCAAAGGAATTCAGACCATTGTTAAAAATACGTCACACTGATTGTCTCCATGCAATCTTCAATAATAATATATGGCCAGTGAACAGATAGATTGTCCAAAACAACCGTACACATGTCAAACAACAATTGTCGACAACATTTACGTCTGAAATGAAGTTTTTTATGTAATTACTAGGTTCATTTTCATACTATTGGGTAGCTGTTATGCTTTGATTGTGCTGTCAAAACATTTTTGTGGTTATTTTTCGTGGTGTGTAGAAAAAATGAATTCTTAATAATGCCTTCTGAAAAAATAACTGGAAAAATAATTGCAAATAGTACTGCTATTAATAATCTTGCAAAAACATTTTAGTAAAATATTTTGCTATCTTGTTAAAAAACAATTGCTTGCCTTTTTTAAAAGTAAATTATTTAGTATTTTTTTAAAGCACACTATTATTAAAATATTATGATAAAGTTTAGCTTATTTTTGGGTTTTGCTTAGGCTTAGGAAAATAAAGTTTACTGTGCAATGGTGGGATTTTGAAGACTTCCAGTGATCCATTGTTGGATTATTTTAGTTACCACTCTATATTTAGATGTAAATGCATAAAATATCATAAGTGAAAAATCTAACAATTGTTTGTATGTTTTTGGGTTTTAAAAGCACATTTTGTTTGTCTTGTTTTAAATTATCAACGCATGTGTTCAAGTGGAATTCCTTAAGCTAGAGTGGACTAAAAAAGGCAAGAAGATATTTTTGTACATTTCTAAGAACCCTCGTGTCCAGTACCCTTGTGTCCAGTACCCTCGTGCCCAGTATCATCGTGTCCAGTACCCTCGTGTCCTAGAATCCCTGCTTCTGCATTAATAATTCGTTGTTACCACTGCAGAATGATCCACAATTCCATATAAAATATATGCGACTGGGACTCATTTCAGATTTCAAACAGCACCTTATTAACTATAGAATAAGTCACAGTCACGTGTATTTTATCCGGACTGTGGGTCATTTTGCCGTAGTAACGACGATTAAATGGGGGCTGGACTGAAAGCGTGGTTAATCATTGCCATTTTTATTTAAATATTTACTGTCTGCAGTATTCCTGCTGTCTGCCATTAAAAGCGTTGAAAAGAATATAACATTATCAAAAAACACAACTATGAAATAGAACGCAGATTAAATTGTACTCTAATATTGTCTTGTTTTTATAAGATTTGAGATTGTAGTGTTTCAGGCTGCTAATTTTTAGGTCATCTCGCAGTCGCCAGAATTCGGTTTTCAAAAAAAAACTTCAGTTCACGATAGTCAAAACCCTCCTATTTAAACGAAAATTGTTAAGTGTTATTATTCTTTACAAAGTTATAACGTTATAGAATCACCTTTAGCCAATTAGTGCTTATGAAAAAGGAGATCTTTCATGTATTGGAGATTATTTTTTCCCAAGCACTAATTGGCTAAAAGTGATTCTACTCTCTAAACAGAAATAATAGTTTTTAAATTATTACTTCATTGTTTTTGGAAAAAGGAGGCGGTAAAGTACTTCATGGTTTTTTGAAGCAAGTTTATAATTTTACGGACGTACAAAAATATTAACGGCTTCTTACTAAAGCTTTTTTACTAATAAAACAGCTATATTTACTATTATTTTGTATTTTTATACTTCCGTATAAGTATAAACTCACTACAAAAAACAATGAACTACTTTACCGCCTCCTTTTTTTAAAAACAATGAACTAATAACTTTAAAACTATTATTTCTGTTTAGAGAGTATTAGCTCCTCCCAAAACCATTTCCACAGAGCAAAACATATATGACGTGATCACGAATACTATATGACATTTTGAGGGTCCTTAAAATCCTAACGTGTACCAAAAATAAATCAAGTGCTTTGACAGTTGCGAGCGCACTTTTCTTAGCAGTAAAAAGCATATTATTTTCGCTGCATTCTTACTTGGGCGATTTCACGAAGTTTTGCGTCTTCAGTAGGAAAAATAACATATTCATCTAAATGGGTGGCTATAATATTGCTCACTTTTGAAACAGTTCGGCTTACTGTTGATTTAGAAATATTTAAATCGCTGTCACCAACCAGCTCCATAAAATCACCCGTTGCAAAAAAACGTAAAGCAATAGCCATTTGTAATTCGGTTAATAAACCTCCATTAATTTTATTTCCAAGTTCATCGCGAAAAATATCACAAAGTTTGACAAACTTGCCTTTTGTAAATCGATAACGGTTTTTAAATTCTGTTTCTGTTAAAGTTTCAAGCGGATTCTTTTTCTCACGTATTATTCTAACGTTATTTCTATTATGGTTGATATCAAAAATCGGAAGCATTAACGCCGTTTGCGAATAATAATATGTAAAATCAGTACGACAGAGTTAGGTGCGCACCTAACTGACTTGGGACACCCCCGAGTCTGACCTAAATATGCTCACCTAAATCCGAAAGTTAGGTGACCATTTGGGAAAGTTAGGTGCGCACCTAAATCTGAGTTAGGTGCGCATCTAAAAGTTAGGTCGATCTCTGGAACCGGCCCCAGCTCATTTAGTTTAAAAAATTTACATATTTGTAGCAAACGTATTTTTTCTTAGCTTAACACTGTAGTACCCTCGTGTCCAGAACCCTCGTGTCCAGTACCCTTGTGTCCAGTACCCTCGTGCCCAGTACCATCGTGTCCAGTACCCCGTGTCCTAGAATCCCTGCTTCTGCATTAATAATTCGTTGTTACGACTGCAGAATGATCCACAATGCAATATAAAATATATGCGACTGGGACTCATTTCAGATTTCAAACAGCACCTTATTAACTATAGAATAAGTCACAGTCACGTGTATTTTATCCGGACTGTGGGTCATTTTTCCGTAGTAACGACGATTAAATGGGGGCTGGACTGAAAGCGTGGTTAATCATTGCCATTTTTATTTATATATTTACAGTCTGCAGTATTCTTGCTGTCTGCCATTAAAAGCGTTGAAAAGAATATAACATTATCAAAAAATACAACTATGAAATAGAATGCAGATTAAATTGTACTCTAGTGTTTCAGGCTGCTAATTTTTAGGTCATCTCGCAGTCGCCAGGATTCGGTTTTCAAAAAAAAAAAACAAACTTCAGTTCACGATAGTCAAAACCCTCCTATTTAAACGGAAATTGTTAAGTGTTATTATTCTTTACAAAGTTATAACGTTATAGAATCACTTTTAGCCAATTAGTGCTAATGAAAAAGGAGATCTTTCATGTATTGGAGATTATTTTTTCCCAAGCACTAATTGGCTAAAAGTGATTCTATTAGCTCCTCCCAAAACCATTTCCACGGAGCAAAACATATATGACGTGATTACGAATACTATATGACATTTTGAGGGTCCTTAAAATCCTAACGTGTACCAAAAATAAATCAAGTGCTTTGACAGTTGCGAGCGCACTTTTCAACCAAAACGTATGCAAATTATTCCTTACGTGATTTTGGTCAATTATCCAGGTGCTTTTCAAGATAGTTAGGTAACTGACTAATGGGTAAATCGGAATTGTGATTACGTCTTAATAAATAACGGTAATGTTGCTCTAACATCGATCAATAAAAACAGCTGCATGGGTAATAAATTAAGTTGCAGCTAACATTAGCTGTTAAGTAACATTCAGAATAAAATGAAACACAGAAAAATCATACATTTGCATAAAACAGGATACGCAGGGCCGATGTTACTCAGCATTAACTTCGCAACCAAATACTACATAACAATATTTTACAGATATTAATATTATCACCATGTAGCGTGTCTCAGCCGGTGTCATAGAATATTTCCTTCCCCGTTACAGTTCCTCCGGGGGAAGAAATATTCTGATTTTGGTCGGAATATTTCCTCCCCCTAATATTTCCTTCCCCCGGAGAAAATATTCTGGATTTGGGCCAGAATATTTCCTCCCCTCTCTTACTTCGAGTTTTTTGACAACAATTAACAAAACTAAACATTTTAAAGGTAAAAAATATGGAATAAATTAGCTTTTTTAAGAAGAATCTGTACAACAACCTTGTTTAAATTTCGATTATGGTTGTTTTTAGGTAAAAACGCAACTAATATTAAATTAATAAGTCAGATTAATTATAGAAAACGTTTACAACGTTTACGAAACCACTTTTGTGCAGATTTTTTGAACTATTTATCTTTTAAAAACTGCTTATTATTAGTTTTAAAATTTTTAAACTGACTTTTACTAATGAATGGCACGTGACGCAAAATTATTATCAAAATAAAATAATGCACAAATCAATACATATATAAATAAATCAAAATAAATAAAAATGGACGTATCTATTGTTAAAAAATGTGTTCAAACAAAAACTGAGCGGATTTCCAATATTCGAACGCATTGCCAACAAAATTGTTTTTATTGCCAACAGTTTTTATTGTTAAATTAAAATCTAGTACTCTTAAATATGCATTGAAACAAAATAAGAATTAAAACCGGCGTATATATTATTGTATTATTATATTATTTTCCATTATAAAAAGAAATATATCCTTAAGTTAGAGTTTTATAAAAAGCACCTTAAGGTCTCTCCGGACAGTTTTCTTAAGTATGGAAAATCGAGATTTTTGTCATACGAGATCTCGTGAAATACAGTAATATTTCACTAAAAAATTTATATGAGTGTTAAAAAGGCAAAAATATCACGATTATAAAGTGAACATTCATTATTATTATTGGAAGTAATTGAAATAATTGATATTAAAAGTCAAATTGCAATGAAATTTTTTTAAACCCTTAAAAATATTTATTGCTCGCTATTTATTAAAAATATACTTCCAATAGAGAGACATCGTTACCCTTTTTCACGTACGTAAAAATTAAATTAAATACTGTTGTATTTATGGTTTAATATACAATTTTCCGTAAAAAAATGGGGGGTTAATTTTTTTAAAATTTCGGTGAAATTTCGATTTAATTTAATTTGGTAAAATTTAAAGCTCCAGATAGTATATTTCTATTGAAATTTATAATTTTTGGAAGGCCATAATATCTTTTGTATTTTTTAACGCATAAATAGTTTTGTCGTGCGTCGTGCGTTTTATCAAATTTTTTCAGAGGGTTTGTTTATAAACCGCTTTTAGAGCTCATCATCCCATGGTAGCAGTGGCATAATGAGTTAACGCGTCGTCAAATCTTTGAATTTAATTCCGAGATGCGCCGAGATCGATTCCCACAAAAAAAATATTTGGCCACTTTTTTTTGATTTTAATGTTTTTTTTTAAATTTTTTTATAATTTTAAAAATTTATTTCACAAAAATTCAAAAATATCATAATTTTAAACAGGATTTGTTGCCTGCTTTTCGCCAATTAGTCAAATTTTCGTCATTATGAATATCTTAAATTATAATACTCTATAAGTATAATAATCCAAAAATAAATTGCGTGTAAATAAAAATGGGTGATTTTTACTCTTTATTGCAATTGGTTTACTACTGAACGCTCTGCAATAAAAACTGTCCGGAGCGACCTTAACTTTATTAATTTTAAACGATCTTTGGGTTTTTATTTTCACAGAAGTCAATTTTGTTTTTTTGAATACATTTATTTTTTTTTATAAATTTAAGGGTGAACCTTAAATAACTTTAAAGGTAAAATTCAGCCCGTGAATTATATCTGGCTGATCGCGAAAATCAGAATGCAGAAATGAGTGGACCAATTAAAATTTTGCGGTTATGACGTTTTTTTAAAACAAATAAGAACGCATGATTTTTTTAATTCCGCCTTTTTATAAAATATACAAAAAAAAAAACCAACTTTAGCCCTTGAAAAATTTGCATTTGGGTTCCAAATTAACTAATTTGATAAATAATTATTAAAATATGGGTTTTGATTTTTATTAATAAACCACATTTGAATTGTTTTATTGTTAAATAGTCGATTCAATACTGAAATTACCGACGTCAGATAGATTTTATTTGCCTATAGTTACATGTTAAAAAAATAAATTATGTGTTTTATCCTCAAACTTGTAAAAATTTTATTTCCACGTTTAAAACAAACATTGTGTTTCTTCGTTAGAAAAACGCTAAAAAGACAAAACAAAATATTAATAAATTAAGCTTATAAACACTTTTAAAACATCACACAATCAAGTTTAAAGTTTTAATAAAACATAAACGTTCCAAAAATAATTAAAAATTGTTGCAAAAAAATGTTTATTAAGCTCAAATCTAAATGAGCTAAAGGAAATTTAAACGATAATCTCGCTGGGTTCCAAAATTTAATTGCACGTTTGCTATGAACAAATATTTGGTTACATCCAACCGAAATTAAAACAAAAACTTACTTTTAAATTTTATGAGCCACTTTTTTGTGAAAGTTATTTTTTATGCTGTACTAATCGATTTGATTTTTAGGGACGTATATTAGAGTACATCTTTTACCTGCCCTTGTCAGTATTCGTATACCAATGTGATATACGTGTTGTATTTTATACGAACTTTTGTACCATATTTTGAACTGTATATACGTTTATTTGACAGAAAACCTTTCTTGCTTACTTACTTTATTTAACCAAAATTGTAAATGATGTTGTGTCAACAAAAATTACTAGTTTTCAATAGATCTTGTTACGAGTACTCATATTCTTGCTAAAATGTAATGAAATTAAATCAAATTAAATTTTAAAAATTGTATAAACAACAAATAGTGGATAAATTTTTTGCCGTTTTGTTACTTTTTCGCTTTTGTCCTCATGGGACAAAAGCGGTTGGTGGGCTGACTTTTTAGTTTAATATATTTTATATTATTACTAAAAGTAAACCCAACGTGGCTGTAACAGTTGTTCGTTGGATTAAAAAAATTACCCCCCTCCCATTAAGTAACCATTCAAATCACGAGAATCTGACGTCACTTTATCAGCCAATTAAATTCGAATTAATACCGAGTATGATCGATAAAGTGACGTCAGATTCTCGTGATTTCAGTGGTTACTTAATGGGAGAGGTGGGGGCATTTTTTAATCCAACGAACAACTGTTGCAGCTACGTTGGGTTTACATTTAGTCTTCTGTTTCTTGGTGCATACAAAAAAAGTGCAATGTGTTTATTGCTTATGTATGTCCCTGCTTAGATGAAATAAAAATACAATACAATAGAAGCTTGGCACATTGCATTTTATTGCTTTCTTTAGCATTTCTGGAGAATTCATAAATTTTTGCCTCTGCGAATAATAATTTTAAAATTTTTACGCAACCTGTCATAGTTAATATAAATCAAGAATAGCGAAACAATACAGAGTTGATTTTCGTGGAATAGAACCTAGATACCCTTAAAAACATCTCGTTTTCGAAAAACTCGTCTTTTGAGTGCGATGTTATAAACGTACTTTTAAAAAGGCGGTTTGTCCGTATTTGGCTGCTTAAACCATGGAATGTAGGCCTCTTTGTTTTCTAATCGTAAGCAAAACCTTAAGATTAAGCAAATATGATAAACTTTTATTAAATGAGTTGTTCTTGAAGACTGAATACCTAAGATACCTAAGCTAAACCCAAAAATCAAGCAAATATTTATCGTAA
The DNA here is from genome assembly GCA_030248175.1 of Microlaimidae sp. YZB2_3. Lineage (NCBI taxonomy): Eukaryota > Metazoa > Nematoda > Chromadorea > Desmodorida > Microlaimidae > Microlaimidae sp. YZB2_3. Next base: position 16,774 of record JASAMX010004448.1, on the reverse strand, counting down.
TAAATTTGTATTTAATGATTTGTTTTTTGAATTAAAGGCTAAAAATCTTTTTTTTTATCCCTAAGCCTAAGCGAAACATAAAGATTTAAGCAAAATTTTATTGTTTGGGCGAAAAAAAAATTTTTTTACAGCAATAAAATTATATCCAAAAAAAAACGTGTTTTTTAAAAACGAGATGTTTAAAAAACGAGATTTCCAAGGACAAGATGTTGAAGGCAAATTTTTGAAAGACGCAATGTTAAAAAAAAAAGTTATCCGCACACTAGTGTGTAAAAAGTAATGATTTTGAATTATTTTAAGTAAAAGTAAAAGTAATTGGAAAAAAAAAAATAGTAAAGTAGGAAAAAAAATAATTATTTTTTTAATTTAAGTAAAGTAAAAATAAAAGTAAAGGTCAAAATTTTATTTAAGTAAAGTATAATTAAAAGTAAGACCTATTTTTTAAAATAAAAGTAAAAGTAAAAGTATAATAAAAGTAATTTTCAAACGGAGATAAACACCGGTTTTTGAAGCTCTGTTCCAAAGTTTTTTTGCTAATTTTATGTATAAATTATCAGTTTAATAAGTTTTTTGGTCAAAATAAATGGCTTTAGCATGTTAGCGGCTTAAAAAATTTTCTTCTGCCACTCATTTTACAACAAGCTCATCAGGAATCTACTCATTTAAATGACTTAAATTTTACTTAAATTAATTAAAGTATTTGCAGGAAAAATTCAGAGTAAGAGTAAAAGTAAAAGTAATCAAAATTTCATAAGTCGAGTAAGAGTAAAAGTAAAAGTAATTGAAAATTTCAAAAGTGGAGTAAAAGTAAAAGTAAAAGTAATCCAAAATCCGTTACTTTTATTAGTTTAAGTAAAAGTAAAATTAACTTTTTACAACACTACCGCACACTTGTAAAATAAGTCGCGTTTACCAGAAATCGTCTATGTCCAAGTATATCATGCAATTTGAGCAAGAACTTCTAAAATATGGAGGAAATTTAATTTATATTTATGGGCAAGCACTAAAAGAGGCAAGCACTAAAAGACACCTACTACACCTACTACACCTACCACACCGACGGACCTGAGCAACCTAAGCAAAACCTCAAAATCAAACAAAACATTAAATTTAGCTTAATTTTAAGGTTTTGCTCAGGTTTCTTAGGGAAATTTTTAGTAACAAGAGGACTTTCACCCCTCGGTCGGTCCGTCGGTGTAGTAGGTGTAGTAGAGTAGGTATGGTAGGTGTCTTTTAGTTCTTGCCCTAAAAGACACCTACCACACCTACTACACCTACTACACCGAAGGACCTAAGCTAAGCTAACCTAAGCTTGTTACTAAAAATTTCCCTAAGCAACCTAAGCAAAATCTTTGTACACTAAATCAGACACGAAGACTTTGTTTTGATGGTTAATTTTAAGATTTGGCCTTATCGAAAAAAGTTATGAACAAATTTATACCCAAAAAATAACCTTTTTCAGCATATGCAATTTATGATGTTAATAAAAAAATTGTAAACACAAATTAAATTAAAAACTATGTTTTAACAATGCTAGAAGTCTGAAGAACTTAAAAATTTTCAAAAAAAATTTAAAAATTCAAAAGTTACATGAACCACCAAAAACATAGACAACAAAATGTTTTTGGCTTTAAACGCTTATTTAAACTTAGTTTTTCACCGATTTATTGTTCCTAAGCCTAAGCAAAACCTAAAAATCAAACAAATTTGTGATATAATTGATTTTTATTAAAATAAGTTGTTTTTCAAAAATGTGAATTTTTTCACAACTAAAATTTTATGGGTATTTGAACGGTTATTATAAAAAATTGGTTGTTACCATGAAAAAAATAAAAGTATATTTGTAACTGCCAGACACTTTGTAATACGAAAAAAATATTAATTTGATTAAAGGCTTAATAAAAAAAATTCTCAATAACATAAATTGTACATGCCAGAATAGGGCAATTTTTGGGTATAAATCGGCTTATAACTTCTAATCAAATGCTCAAATCTCAAAAATAACCACAAAAATCAAGTCTACGGGTCCAATTTACGGTATGAAGATGTTTTATAAGTGTATTTTACATTAGGGTCAGTCAATACGACTTTTGGGACGCGTATGGAAATCATACCGTGTAGTAGTCATAGGTCAACGAAGGGGGGGGGGTAGGGGGGGTCACCCCCCTACGGCCTCTGAGACCTACCCCCCCCCCCCAAAGGCCCATTTTTGACCCCTCCGGGCCCACCCTATCGTTTTTTCTGGAGGCACTTGTTTTTTTGTTTTTTTTTTCGACCCCTTGAACCCCTGACCCCCCCCCTAAGGCCCATTTTTGACCCCCCCCCCCCTCACGGGACACTCCCCAAAAATGGTTAAAAAATGGTCAAATTTCGTCAAAAAATTGTCAATTTTGGTCAAAAAAATGGTAGAAACACCCCAAGCACCCCCGGGTGCTTTTTTTCAAAAAAAAACACCCGGGGTGTGACCCCCCCTGGAGGTCAAAAACCTCCACACCCCGGGGTGTGGACCCCCCCCCTAAGCCGTCGAAGGTCGGTGACCTATGGTAGTAGTTGTAGTAGGTAACTTTTAGTGCTTGCCTATTTATGGCAGTTTCTAATTTTCCGCGCGCTAATTTTTCAGCGCGCTGAAAAATAATTTTTTAAAAACAGTTAAGCTAAGCGGAAACGCCTTTTTTGATGAGCTAAACAGTTTTAAAAGCTTTATTTGTTTTTCCTAAGCCTAAGCGAAACCGAAAAATCAAGCTAAACTTTATCATAATAAAGTTTCAGATTTTTCAGCGCGCTTAATATTACCACTAGCGCGCTGAAAATCAGAATCATAGATGAACAAGGGGGGGGTTAGGGTGGAGTCCACCCCCCCTAGCCTCGAAATTTTGGGCCCCCCTAGAAAAAAAATCCAGGGGGGGCCCTCCCCTCCCCCCAATTTTTCGAATTTTTTACCCCTGACCCTCCTCTAGATTTTGAAATCTGACACCCCCTCCCCTCTCGAGAAAATTTTAAGTACCTTTTTTATACTAAATTTTCTTCCAAAACGTGAATTTTTTACACAAATTCATGTTTTTACACCCTTTTTATACCTGAATATCGCTTTTTATTCAATAAAAAATAGTATTATTTTATAAAAAACTATTATTAAACCTTGTATTTTGCTTCGGAAATTGGACCCCACCTGACCCCCCTCTAGGTTTTAAAATCTTCCACCCTCGGTCGACCCCCCTAGAAAGCTAGGGGGGGGGTTCGACCCCCCTAGGGCCCCCTCCTAGATTTTGAAATGTCATTTACCCGGGGTAAACACCCCCCTCTGGCTTTTTAACCGTGTTCATCTATGATCAGAATCGACCATATTTATTTATTTTTTTGGTAGATTCTGAATTTCAGCGCGCTAGTGGTAATTTTAAGCGCGCTGAAAATTCTAAAACTTGATCATGATTGATAAAGTTTAGCTTGATTTTTAGGTTTTGCTTAGGCTTAGGAAAAACAAAAAAGACGTTTAAAACTGTTTAGCTGACTAAAAAAGGCGTTTCCGCTTAGTTTAACTGTGTTTAAAAATTTATTTTTCAACGCGCTTAAAAATTAGCGCGCTGAAAATTGAAAATTGCCTTTTTTATGTAATATAATGTATTGTAATAATTATGTTATGTAATTTGTTTGGTGATAATTCAAATTAAAATAAAAATAAAATATGACCAAAATTAATCGCGCTATTCATAAAACTTTTGGACCCGGTCCAATCGGTCTAGGCCCGTTTTTTAAACCGGTTCCACTTTTGAATTGGTTTAACATTTTGAACCGGTCCACTTTTTGAACCAGGGGTGGTATGCTGAAGGTTTAATCCGACTTAAAATTAATCTAAGATTAGCGATTGTCGACACACAATAAAAATACTAACAGTATTGATTGAATAATCTACGTTAACGCAGTAAATAGACTTAATCTCAGATTAAATCGTCTTTAATTCAAGATTAGCGGAAAAAACCCGCAAATTTTTAATCCACCTCCGGAGGTGGTTTAAAAATTTGCATAAATTACAATTTAATCTCGAGTTAATGACGAATTAATCCGAGATTAAACCTAATCTCAGATTAAATTCGTTAACCTAGATTATCTAATCAATACTGCTAGTATGTTTACTGTGTGTCGACAATCGCTAATCTCAGATTAACTTTAAGTCGGATTAAACCTTCAGCATACCACCCCGGGTCTAATATTTAATGTCGTCACGCTCCAACACATTCTAATTAATTTTTAAACAAATTTTATTAAAAAACTTATGTGAAATACAAACAGTTTATTTATACTATTTTTTTGTTTAAAAATACGCTAATTTTTTGATCAAGTGCTGGCGATGAAATTTCTGGACGGTAGGATTCCCATACGCCTCCCAAAATGACCGATTTGACCGACCCTAAGGTAAAATACCCTTATAAAACATCTTCATACCCTAAATTGGACCCGGAGACTTGAGTTTTGTGGTTATTTTTGAGATTTGAGCTTTTCATTAGGAGTTATAAGCCGATTTATACCCAAAAATTGCCCTATTTTGGCATGTACAGTTCATACTATTAAGAAAAATTTTTTATTAAGCCTTTAATCAAATTAATATTATTTTTTTCGTATTACCAAGTGTCTGGCAGTTGTAAATATACTTTTATTTTTTTCATGGTAACAACCAATTTTTTATAATAACCGTTCAAATACCCATCAAATTTTAGTTGTGTAAAAATTCGCATTTTTGAAAAACGACTTATTTTAATAAAAATCAATTATATTACAATTTTGTTTGACTTTTAGGTTTTGATTAGGCTTAGGAACAATAAACCGGTGAAAAACTAAGTTTTAATTAGCGTTTAAAGCCAAACAAATTTTGTTGTCCATGTTTTTGGTGGTCCATGTAACTTTCGAATTTTTATTTTTTTTGAAATTTTTTAATTTTTTAGACTTTTAGCATTGTTAAAACATAGTTTTTAATTTAATTTGTGTGTTTAATTTTTTTTTATTGACATCATAAATTGCATATGCTGAAAAAGGTCATTTTTTGGGTATAAATTACTTCATAATTCTTTTGTGATAAGCCCAAATCTTAAAAATAACCATCAAAACGAAGTCTGTATGTCCGATTTAGTGTACAAAGATTTTTTATATGTGTATTTTACTTTAGAATCGGTCAAATCGAATTTTGGGACGCGTGTGGGAATCGTACCTTTCTGGACACCTACCAAAAAATAGGAGATTTTTGGGCGTAAATGGGCTTATAACTTTTTACAGAAGATATTAATCATAAAAATAACCTCCAAAATGATGTCTACGTGTCTGATATGGGGTATATGAATGTTTTGTATGCCTATTTTACTTTTCGAACGTATGTGACTTGTACCAAAAAAATATTAAACCCGTTTCTAAAGTGATCTAGAAAAATTGATGTCAGGATTCCCACACGCGTTCCAAAATTCAATTTGACCGACCCTAAAGTAAAATACAGTTATAAAACATCTTTATACCCTAAATCGGACCTCTAGACTTGATTTTTGTGGTTATTTTTTGAGCTTTGAACTTTTCATTAAGAGTTATAAGCCGATTTATACCCTAAAATCTTTTTTGGAATGTATAATTTATGTTATTAAGGAAATTTTTTTATTAAGCTTTAAATCAAATTAATATTATTTTTTTGTATTACCAAGTGTCTGGCAGTTATAAATATACTTTTATTTTTTTGATGGTAGCTATCAATTTTTTATAACAACAGGTTTAAAATCCACCAAAGTTTAGTTCTGAAAAAAATTCGCCTTCATGAAAAACAACTTATTTTAATAAACATCAATTACATTTCATTTTTTTGTTTTTTAGGTTTTGCTTAGGCTTAGGAATAATAAATTGGAAAAAAATTGAGTTTAAATCCGCGTTTAAAGTCAAACAAATTTTGTTGTCCATGTTTTTGGTGGTCCATGTCACTTTCAAATTTTTAGTTTTTTCTACATTTTTTGAGTTCTTTAGACTTTTACCATTGTTAAAACATAGTTTTAAATTAAATGTGTGTTATTTTTTTTTATTAACATTATAAATTTTATATGCCAAAAAAATACTTTGTCTCAGAGTTTGCATTGCTTAGCTAATGTACTCATTTTTCAGTTAATGTTTTGGAAATCAAAAATTTTAAGGTATCAAATTGTTTGTAAACATTTTTTTCTTTGTTTTATGGAGTTATTTTAATTAAATAATAGGAAAAAAAAGAAATTATGTGACACAAACAAGGGAATAAATCCGCGCGAAGCGCGAAAATTTTTTTTGGCCCTTTTATAACGTTTAAGCTTTGGACCCCCCTCTTTCGGAAATTTTCTTTAGGGTGTGACCCCCCTTTCCGAAATCCTAGCTACGCCCATGTTCACAGTTATAATTTAACCAAACATAATACAGTATAGTTATGTAGTTATGTTATATAGTTAAGTTTTTATGATTAAATTGAAATAACATCCTATTTAGGCATGGCTTCCAAGAACAGTATGGAGCCGGCAACTTCTAAAAGTGCCTTAAATTTTGGAGACTTAGTAATTCACCCGACAAAACAATGGCCTTGGATTGGAATGGTTCAGTATAATAGCGGAGTCGCTTCGAATTTTAAGTAAAATAATCTTCTTAGATTTTCAAAATAAAAAAAGGAATCGCCAAGAATTCTTAGCTAAGCAGTCGTATTTTAGACTTTTTTTCAGTCAAGCGCACAAGTGGGTAGCTGCTTAATTTTTGTTTGGTGGGGGGGGGGGAGGGGAGGGGGAAGTATAATTGACCCGCCAACAGACCTGTGCACTGCTCCTCCGGGGTTTAAACGGTGGGGGGGGGCAATTCCAAAACGGGGGGGGCACGGGGGGCAACTTTTTTGAAACGGGAAGGGGCAATAAAACGAGAGGGGCAAGCAGGGGGGAAAGAAAAAAAAGAAAAAAAAGGACTAAAAAGAGAAAAAAAGGAAAAAAAAGAGAAAAAAAGAAGGGAAAAGAGAAAAAGAGACAAGAAAAGCAAAAATAAGGTAAAAATAGGTCTGAAATGGCTTAAAATACATTGAACTGGGCTAAAAACTGCAAAAAAATTGCGATGATGGCGTCATCATAGATTAAAAATGGCGTCATAATTTTAGAGTACTTTTTCATTTTTTGGCGGGGGGGGGGGGGCACGGACAAATCCTCCAATAAAACGGGGGGATTTTTAGACCGTGCACAGGTCTGCTCCAAATTCGAAAGGTAGTTGCGTGTCCAGGGAGGGGAACGGCCGGCCCCTCTCTTGGAAGGTTTTTATAAGAATTTGGGGACCTTCACGTTTTTGAATTTGAAGGAAAAACAATTCTTTAATATTAATCCAGGAATTTCTCTGATGCGGTCCAAAAGAATATTAATAGTAAAAAAATCATAAATTTTTCCTGCTTCATGGGTAGTTTATAATAATAATTTACCTTAGTGTTTCAATATCAATCGGTTATGCCGTTTAACAGTAAAGGCATACATGTTAAATAAAACGACTATAATTAATAAATTAAACTTTAATTAGCGTTTTAAACATATATTTTAAATTTGAAAGGTTAAAATACCTTATATTTCGTATTATTATCAGCTGCAATTTAATTTTCTAATGTATTTTAGCCCAAAAATTATAATATTTCTTCCCCCAGAGGCATTCTGTCCCCGCGCCGCCATGACAAGGGCTCTGCTCCTTGACCCCGCTGGGAGACACTTGCCCCATAACCCCCTTTAGGGTTGCTATTCCTCCCCATAGATGTTTTTTTTGGGGGGGGGGACAGAGGGGTGCACCACCCCCTAGAGCCAAAATTTTGGACCCCCCCCTGGAAAAAATCCAGGGGGCCCCCCCTCCCCCCCAAGCTCGAGAGCGGTCCGACCTACCCCCCTGGAAGGCTGGACCCCCCTCCCCCCCTCCCGACCAATTTGGAAGTATATTTTTTTATTTACTGTCAAAAACACAGGTTTTTAGTTAAAAACAGTGTTTAAATACACTTTTTAGGCCTAAATAGGCTGTTTTAATACATAAAATTCAATATTAGACCTAAAAACACTTAAATTATTGAGTTTAAAAAATTTTGCTGAAAAATTGGACCCCCCTGACCCCCCCTAAATTTGAAATCTCGCACCCGGGGTCGACCCCCCCCTAAAAAGCCAGGGGGGTGCGGACCCCCCTGGACCCCTCCCTAAAAATTTTGGCCTTCCACCCGGGGGTGGACCCCCCCCTAGCGGACCCGACCAAAAACATCTATGTTCCTCCCTCCCGCAGACCGTCCCCCCTCCTTCCTAAATAAAATTTTGAGCACGCCATTGTGGGAGTTGTGTTCCAAATTTTGTATTTTATACAAATAAACATCTTATTCTAGTAGTAAAATTTTTATAATATATTCTAATTAATAAAAGATGTATGCATAGGAATCAGAATAACAGAAAATCAGGGTAAAATCTGCGTCCTTGATTATGGATTTTGCAGAACCTTCTCACCTTAGAAAAAAATGAAGAAGCCCACCACCTTCAGATTTACAATTTTTTAATCTGAATTTAAAACTTAGTTTTGTAAAATTGAAAATGTGGTAAATATGCGCTGCATTCTCTATAAATATATATTATCTACGTACATACATGAGCATGGACCGGCAAGCTAGGGGGTGGCTACCGTGGGTAAATGTCCCTTTGAAAGCTAGGAAGGGTGGTCCAGGGGGGTCCGTACCACCCTAGCCTTTTAGAGGGGGTCGACTTGGGGTAGACCAGTTCAAAATCCAGAGGGGGGTCAGATGTGGTCAGGTTTCCGAACAAAGTCATATTAAATCTTTTATGTAAGTTTTTAGCACTAATATAGAATTTTATATACTAAAAAATGCTATTTATGTATAAAAATAGTAAAAGGCTTTAACAATCCAGCGTCCACGTCGTGAAGTCGCTCTGCTCTAGAACCAGCTGCAGACCACACCATCTTTCTAGTCAGACAGCATTCAATCGCCTGCCATGACTACTGGATTTCGTCTTTTTTGTTAAAATGCAGCCAGCTCTATTGGCCTGGATGCCACTGGCTGCCACTAATGTTACTTTACTGGTATTAGCTGAGGACATTCATCAAAACCCCGGCCCCAATAAACTTTTTATATGTCCAATTTGTGTTACAAAAGTACATTCCAACAGTGTAAAATGTAATGGATGTGAAAACTGGATACATTTAAAATGCTCAAACCTCAGGAATCTCAAAAACTACACCACCAGCTTTAAATGTAAACTCTGCACCCCGAGCACTGGTCCAGCTCTACCAACAACACCATTAGCATTTTCCAAACATACTTTTCAACCATCAACTTCAATCAACACTCCAAACACCACTTTAAATATCTTACAGCTCAATATAAATGGGATCTCCAATATGTTAAAAGAATTGATCATTTTCCTCAATCAGCATAACATCCACATTGCTGCAATACAAGAAACCGATCTATCTGATAAATCCAAAAACCCATCTATTCCACAATACACCACCATCAGGAAAGATAGGAACACAAATGGAGGTGCTCTGCTGTTCCTCATTCATCACTCTATAAACTACAAGTCACTACTGGACATTCAAGGGACTGATCCCAGACCTGTGCAAGCCGCCTCCCCAGTAGTTTATCGGGGGGGGGGGGCACAGCCAAAACGGGGGGGGCACGGGGGGGACGATTTTCGAAACGGGGAAGCGGTCGAAAGTGGGTGGGGGTGGCAAAACTTGAAAAATGGGGATTTTGGGAAACCGGTTTTTTTGTGCTTTTTCATTGTATTTAAAGCATAGAGTTTCGCGTTTTACCATTTTTAATATTTGTTTACACCAATTTAGCTTTTTGGAGTGATTTTTTTTGTCTTCAAGCATAATTATTGCTGTTAAATGAGGCGCAAGTACGTACACGACGACGATAACAGTTTTTTAAAGCCTTTTTCATGTTATGCGATAGCTTGTTACAAATCCTATTCATTTCAGGAAGCAACAATACTGAACAAACTTGTTGTATTTATTATATTATTAGTGTCATGTAGAGTCTAGTATTATATTTAATTTATCAGACCTGTGCACGGTCTGGAAATGCCCCCCCGTTTTATTGGAGGATTTGCCCCCCCGTTTTATTGCCTCCCCCGCCAAAAAATGAAAAAGTACCCTAAAATTATGACGCCATTTTTGACCTATGATGACGCCATCATCGCAAATTTTTTGCAGTTTTTAGCCTATTTCAATGTATTTTAAGCCATTTCAGACCTATTTTTACCTAATTTTCGCTTATTTTTGTCCCTTTTTTTCCCTTTTCCCTTCTTTTTTCTCTTTTTTTTTCTCTTTTTTTTTTCTTTCCCCCCTGATTGCCCCCCCGTTTTATTGCCCCCCCGTTTCAAAAAAGTTGCCCCCCCGTGCCCCCCATTTTGGAATTGCCCCCCCGTTTTAACCCCGGGGGGGGGGGAGGCAGTGCACAGGTCTGATTTATTATAATATAGTAAGTTTTGTGCAATTTTATTATGTACATTCCTTCTTTCTGCATGGCAATCATCCATGTTTTTTATGAGCAGTTTTTTTAAGTCATTTGTTTGTATTTTTCATTCATTCAAATTCAGTACCACTGTCATATTTTTTTGATATCATTTATTACAGGTCAACTTGTTTTATTGAAAAAAAAAACTACTACAACAAAAGAACACGATTAAAATGTCTTTATTCATAATACTCCTGTCCTTGTATTTATGTATTTGTATTTTATGTATATTTATGTATTAAATCAATGTATTTTTTATGATATTTGTTCAGTGTTGTTTTAAGTGCCAGTTTCTGGAAAAAAACAAAAGAATAAAAAACGCAGTAGTTTGATTAAAACCTATCAATATAAAAATAGTAGACATAGAACACTTGTTTATGTTTGAATTAACATAAAAAGCCCCTTTAAAACACCTTATTTAATGTTAATTAGCTCAAAATGGTCCAAAAAAAGGTTCTTAAAAATAACGTATTTTTTTAGGTTTTTAAAGTGGGGAGGCGGCATAAAACGGGGGGGGGGGCACAGTCACACAAGGTGTTTTTTAGGTTTTCAAAGCGGGGAGGCGGCATAAAACGGGGGGAAGGGTGGGAGCACAGCCACTAATAAAACGGGGGGGGGGGCATCGCCGGACCGTACACAGGTCTGGATCCCCAAGCTCATGCACATAGATGAACACGGTCAAAAAGCTAGGGGGATGTTTACCCTGGGTAAATGACATTTCAAAATCTAGGGGGGGTCGAACCCCCCTAGCTTTTTAGGGGGGAGGGGTCGACCGGGGTGGAAGATTTTAAAGCTAAAGGGGGTCAGGTAGGGTTCAAGTAAAAAAAAGGTCCGAAGCAAAATACTTTGAAACCATTAAAGGTTTAATACTATTTTTTTATAAGATAATACTACATTTTATTGAATAAAAAGCGATATTCAGGTATAAAAAAGTGTGTAAAAACTGAATTTGTGCTAAAAATTCACGTAAACTGACCAACACAATAGCCACTGGTTTAATCAAAAAACTCCACCTCAAAGAACAATAGTCGCAGCCCTGCATTTATCCAAAACCACCCTGAGTATAGAAACCCTCCTCAACAAGATAGATCAATCCCCGCTGCCAGCCCACCTTACCAGATGGTTAGCTGCTACCTCAGGGGTAGAATCAGTAGAACCCTCTTCAGAGGCACAATATCCAAAACCAGAATAATCCACACAGGCGTCCTTTTTTTCTTTTTTTTTCCCCCCGGCTCCCCCACGTTTTTTTGCCCCCCCCCCCCCCCCGTTTCAAAAAAGTTGCCCCCCCATTTTGGAATTGCCCCCCCCCCGTTTAAACCCGGGGGGCAGTGCACAGGTCTGATGAAGCACACACTCCAATCTTAATTCAGCCCCACTGCAGCATCCTTATACAATCCACAGCTCACAGTCAAGAAAATCAACCCAAACATTCATATTTCACTAAAGAATCCACTAACAACTACAACCGAACATCTTACTGGGAACCAAACCTCCTGAATTCCACTGCAGTGAACAAAGTTACCCAGGAAGGTTAGAGCCACTCTGGCCCAACTCAGATCTAGCTACTGCCAGCAACTGAACTCTTATAAAACAAGAATTGATCTGACGGTCATCAACAGATGTCCAGACTGTGGTGCACGTCCCCATGATGTGCATCACCTATTCAGATGCCCGAACCATCCAAGGCATCTCACAATCCAGGACGAATCCAGTGGAAGTGGCAGACTTCTTGCAGCTGTCTTGACATGGCAATCAACCAACCAAAAATTTGACTTGAAAAGGGGAGGATGGGGTCAATTTAGAATTCTAGAGGGGGTAGGGTGTCAAAATTTAAAAATTTTGGGGGAGGGGGGCCCTAGATTTTTTTCTAGAGGGGTCCGAAATTTCGATGCTAGAGGGGGGTGGACCCCACCCTACCCTCCTATGCTCATGTATGTCTATGCAGGAATTATTTATATATATATATATATATATATATATATATATATATATATATATATAGATATATATATATATATATATATATATATCATTTTTTATTTTATTTTTGAATAAATTAAATGCTTTTATTTTAATTTTTATATAGAAAATGTTGAGATGTAAGTTTTATTTTATTTTTGAATAAATGCAATGCTTTTATTTTTTTTTATATAGAAAATGTTTAGATGTAAGTCTTGTGGAAAAGATAAACCGTCAATTGTAAAAATCGGTCCCTTACCCTATAATGAGGAGCCTGAATGGAATGATGACGACTACGAAAGTTATGAAACGTGTGAAGTAAGAATATGATAATATTCTAATAATGTAAATGTAACACAGCGGTTTTAATATTTTAATAAATAGCTGTTGTATGTGTGTGTATCAATTGGTGGGCAAGAATTGGGAAAACTATCCTTTTAAAAGTGACTTTTTTATTTGACCCTTTACAGTTTTTTTTATTAAAAGCACAAGAAGCGGAAAAAGCATTTGCAATTTGCGTTTAGTTGTGGTTCAAAAATATCTTACAGTTTGGCGCCGAGCCGTTAGCGAGAAGCGAAAAATTTTTAAATTTTAGCCTCTAAAATGGATAAATTTTACACTTTTCAACTATTTTAGGGGGGGGGGAAAGGTTACCTAAACCGCCCAAAACTGGCCGCGATTTTTCTCCTTGTCAACCTTTTTATTCAAGGATGGGGGGGGGGGGTGGTCGTTTCCCTTCATATCTGGTTAGATGATCTTGAGATGAACAAGGGGGGGGGAGAGGGGGGTTAGTATGGGTGAGGTCCACGTCCACCCCCTAGCCTCTTAAAGGCCCCCCAAGAAAAAAATCCAGGGGGCCCCCGCTATCCGAATTTTTAAATTTTTTACCCCTGACCCCCTATAGAATTTAAATCTGAGCACCCCCTTTCCAGCCTCGAGAAAATTTTAAGTATTTTTTTATACTAAATTTTCTGTCAAAAACGTGAGTTTTTAACACAAATTCATGTTTTTACACCCTTTTCATACCAAAATTGCTTTTTATTCAATAAAATGTAGTTATTATCTTATAAAAAACAATTTTAAACCTTTAATGGTTTAAAAGTACCAATTTTGTGTCGGACATTGAACCCCACCGGACCCTCTAGGTTTCAAAATTTTCCACCCCAGGTGGACCGCATGGATGTTTTTGGTCGGGTCCGCTAGGGGGGTCCATCCCCGGGTAGAAGGCCAAAATTTTTAGGGGGTTCAGGGGGGTTCGGACTCCCCTGGCTTTTTAGGGGGGGGGGGTCGACCCCGGGTGCGAGATTTTAAATTTAGAGAGGCGGGGGTCCAGGGGGGTTCGATTTTAATAAAGATTTTTTAAATCAGTAAATTAAGTATTTTTAGGTCTAATATTGAATTTTATATACTAAAACAGCATATTTATGACTAAAAAGTGTATTTAAACACTGTTTTTAATTAAAAAACCGTGTTTTTGACAGTAAATAAAAAAATACTTCCACAGACCTGTGCACGATTGGAAAATGCCTCCCGCTTTATTGGAGGATTTGCCCCCCCCCCCGTTTTATTGCCCCCCCCCCGCGGAAAAATGAAAAAGTACCCAAAAATTAAAGCGAAATTTTTGCATTTTTTAGCCTATTTCAATGTAATTTAAGCTAATTTAGACCTATTTTTACCTTATTTTCGCTTTTTTGTCCCTTTTTCCCTTTTCCTTTTTTTCTCGTTTTTTTTTTCTTTTTTTTCTTTCTCCCCTGCTTGCCCCCCCGTTTTATTGCCCCCTCCGTTTCAAAAAAGTTGCCCCCCGTGCCCCCCGTTTTGGAATTGCCCCCCATTATAACCCCGGGAGGAAAGTGCACAGGTCTGCTTCCAAATTGGTCGGGAGGGGGGTCAGGCCGGACCGCTCTCGAGCTTTGGGGGGGGAGGGCGCCTCCTGGATTTTTTCAACGGGGGCCCCTGGATTTTTTCAAGGGGGGTCCAAAATTTTGGCTCTAGAGGGGGGGTGGACCCCTCTGTCGCCCCCCCCCAAAAACATCAATGGTGGACCGCCCGAAGTCTGGGGGTTCGACCCATAGGTGGGCAGCCTCCCGGATTTTGGGGGGTATACCCGACCCCCGAAATTAAGGGGGGGTGTCCCGAAAATTTTTTTAGAGTATACCTCAAATACTTCATCTGTAGCGATTTTAGTACTGGGGCCCTCCAAATTTTAAGGGGTGTGTCCGGGGGGTACCCCGAAATTTCAGGGGGGCGGGTTTCGGCTATAATCGGAATTTTTTCGGGGGGGGGAGGTAGTATAACCCCCAACTTCCTTCCCTGCCCACCTATGTTTCGACCCCTCCTGGGACCCCCTTCTAGATTTTGAAATGTCATTTACCCGGGGTTAAAGACGCCTCCCATAGCTTCGGTGACCGTGTTCATCTATGGTTAGATCCTTCTTTCGTTAAAGATATAAATATGATGCTGCCAAACATAAAATAAATTTTTTTTTTTGAAGGAGGGCAATAGTTACGGAGTGGCGGCGCAATGCAACTGCGACCCCGCCCCTTTCGGCGGCGAGAGTTTCCTATTGGCCAGGAACGACGTGGAGGAGGTTGAGATAACGCCGGTGGCTCGGGCGCTCTCCGTGCCGTCCCCGCCACACGCGAACTGCGTGGACGCCGCGCAGAGCCCGGAGGATCAACACGCAGCCGACTTGGGCGGGGCCCCGCCGCCCCTCAGCGGCAAAAATGACGTTTGCAATTCGACTACCCAGACGTCGCCGTCGCTGATTGGCCGGCCGGAAATATCCCACCCTTTCCCGATTGGTCCGGATGCAGATGCGGATGCGATCCAATCGGACTCGGGCCAGGGAGCGGAGTTCCCGATCGAAAAAGTCCAGCCGGGGGCGGAGCCCGGGGCGGGGCTCAAGTGGCAAATCGCCTGGCACCCGACTATGGAAACGACGGCGGCAGACGAAACGGAAGTGGGTTATTTTTCTTCGGTTTTTAAATGAAATTATTGTACTGTCCACTGCAGACGTGTGCACGGTCTGGAAATGACTCTGGGATATTAGTGACTGTACCCCCTCCCGTTTTATTGCTACCTCACCATAGGTGTTTTTGGGGGGGACAGAGGGGTCAACTCCCCCTAGATCCGAAATTTCGGACCCCCCTAGAAAAAATCCAGGGGTCCCCATTCCCCCCCCCAAAGCTCGAGAGCGGTCCGTCTTTACCCCCCTTTTAGCGAGGCTGACCCCCCTCCTTCCGATCAATTTAGAAGTATAATTTTTTATTTACTGTTAAAAACACGGTTTTTATTAGTTAAAAACAGTGTTTAAACACACTTTCTTAGCCTAAATAGGCTGTTTACCTGTTTTAGTATATAAAATTCAATATTAGACCTAAAACACTTAAATTATTGATTTAAAAAACTTTCAATATATAAAATTCAATATTAGGCCTGAAACACTTAAATTATTGATTTAAAAAAGTTAAAAAATCGAACCCCCTGACCCATACAGGGGCAAGTGGGCCCGGCGTGGGGGGGGGGGGGGTTAAACCCCAAATTAGGGGGGGGGGGTTAAAATCTGAGAAAAGCCAATTACCCATATTGTTCTTTTCTGGAGTGCATTTTAACTATATCGTTTTTCGATTTTAAAGGAAAAATAGGTTAAAACACTAATTTTAGGTCAAAAAAACCGTTTTATTGCATTTTTGAGCTTTTTATTGCTTAAAACATTCTTTTTACCTTAAAATCTTAAGTTTGGAGGCAGTTAGAAGTCATTTTAAAAACATTTTTTTTTCTTCATTTTTCCAAAATAGGGGGTTAACTTTTTCTCCCCCCACTTCTGAGTGGGGGGGGGAAAACCCCACTTCTAAGAATTTTTTTTGGGGGGGGGGGGTACCCCCCCCCCATACCCCCCCTTTCTGTGCCCTTATTAAGAATGCCCTGACCCATACGTTGGCCCGGGGGGGGGAGGGGTTGGGGGGGGGGGGGGGGGGTTAACCCCTCCAAATTCTAAGATGGGGCCACTCAAAAGTGGGGAGGGGGAGAAAACGTTAACCCCCCTAATTTTGAAAAAACGAAGAAAAAATGTCTTTAAAATGACTTTTAACTGCCTCCAAACTTAAGTTTTGATGTCAAAATGAATGTTTGAAAGAGTAAGAAGCTCAAAAATGCAATAAAAAGGGCTTTTTGACCTAAAATTAGAGTTTTTTATATTTTTTCTTTAAAATCGGAAACAATATGGGTAAAATGCACTCCAGAAAAAAAACGATATGGGTATTTTGCGTTTCTTGGATTTTAACCCCCTAATTTTGGGTTTTA
>JASAMX010004447.1:0-17330 GCA_030248175.1 Microlaimidae sp. YZB2_3 | reverse complement strand
GTTTTAACAGTTAGTATTGCTAATAAGAAGATCTTTTAAGGTTCTGTGTTGCTTTCGTCTAAATTTGATGCAGTTTAAACACAAAGCAAAAATTAGGAAAATCATAAAAAATTCACTTTTTTTATATGAAAATGTTGATAATGGATGCACAAAATAAAAAATTTTTTGCAAAAACACTTTATTCAACATTAATCCAGTTACTTTTGTGCTAGTTCTTTTGTTTTAAAAATAAGCCAACTTAGGTCACCCTAAATTGGTGGCCGAAATTAAGGCGTGGCCGAAATTAAGTCAGTTACCCTAAGCCTCTCAGACTCGGTAGTATCTACAATCCCCAAATTTGGGGGGGTTTTCCAAAAATTTTTTTGGGGGATACCTCGAATACCCTATTTTTAGCGTTTTTAAGTACAGGGACCCCCAAAATTTTTAAGAACTGAACATGAAAATTTTCAGGGGTTTTAACGCAGCGGGATTTTTTGGGAATAATTAGGCCCTAGCCCCTGCCCACCTATGGTCGTTACCATGACACAATGAGTCAGGAACTTTGTAAATACTAGTAATTTTTTTTCTTTTTTGACGTCGTGTAAACATAATAAACAGAGGAGTGCAGGTAGTAAGCCCCCTAGCCTCAAACCCCAGAACAAAATCTTTTTTGCAACCCCTTCCCCCAAATTTTTTAATTCTTTTACCCTCTGAAAAAAAAATATATTTTGAAAATATGGAACCCCACTCCTCTCTTGAGAAAATTTTTAAGCACTTCTTTTTATTCTAAATTTTCTTTCAAAACCCTGAATTTTTAACACAGATTTGCATGTTTTTACATCCTTTATTATCCCTAAATATTACTTTTTATTCAATAAAATGTTAGTATTATATTATGAGAGACTTCTTTATTAAACCTTAATGGTTTAAAAGTATTTTTGTTTCGGAAATTGAGACCCGACCTGACCCCCTCTTAGTTTTTCCAAAATCTTCAAGCCCCGGTAGACCGCCCTAGAAAGCTATGGGGGTTCAGACCCCCACCCCTAGATTTTGAAATGTCATTTACCCGGGGTAAACACCCTCCCTAGCTTTTTGACCGTGTTTGCTGTCTATGCGCATTGGTGGGCGGGACCCTC
This sequence comes from Microlaimidae sp. YZB2_3, assembly GCA_030248175.1. Lineage (NCBI taxonomy): Eukaryota > Metazoa > Nematoda > Chromadorea > Desmodorida > Microlaimidae > Microlaimidae sp. YZB2_3. The sequence continues at coordinate 16,215 of JASAMX010004447.1, read as the reverse complement.
TATACCCCCAAAAAAATACAGTAGCCGACACCCCCCCCCCCTAAAATTTGGCGGGTCCCAGTGATGAGAAAAACGCTAAAAATGGGGTATTTGATGTATACCCTCCAAAAACTTTTTTGGGACACCCCCCCCCCTGACCGAGGTAGTACCCGAAAATCCGGGAGGCTGTCCATCTGTGTCTATTCATCCTCAAACATTTATAATTGAGCCAAGCCACGATTATTTCTCTGATTGTAGTTTTTTTCTTTCTGTAACGACGCTATAGTCTTCTCTCCTTTTGGAGCGCCTCGGACTAGACGCAAGTTTGTTAAAATGGACGCCGTTAAGAGTTGCTGCCGCGGTGACACCTTCGCTTATTTGGGGGATTGCCCTCATTATTGCCCCCCGCCAAAGAATGAAAAAGTACCCTAAAGTTATGATTCCGTTTTTGAGCTATGATGCCATCATCAGGACCTTTTTGTAGTTTTTAGCCTTTCTTCAAAGTATTTTAAGCCATTTTAGACGTATTTTTACCTTTATTTTCGCTTTTTATTATCTTTTTTCCTTCTTTTTTTCTACTTTTTTCTTTTTCTTTCTTGCTTGCCCCCCTCCCCGTTTTATTGCCCCCCCCCGTTTCAAAAAAGTTGCCCCCGTGCCACCCTCCCGGTTTGAAATTGCCCCCCCCCCCTAGCCTTCGGGGTCGGACACCTATGAATTGCAAAACGGGGGCATGGGGGGAACTTTTTTGAAATGGGGGCAATAAAACAAGAGCGGGAGGAAAAAGGAAGAAAAAGAAGGAACAAGGGGAAAAAAGGGACGAAAAGCAAAAATAAGGTAAAAATAGCTTTAAAATGGTTTAAAATACATAAATTTATCCATTTTACTTGGGCTTAAGAAAACATTTAATCAATCTTAAAAAACAACACTTAAACTTAAATTTATAATAAAAATTCCACTTAGATTTTAACTTTGTTTAGGTGTTCAGGAATTACAGGTTTAAATCATTACAAGAACCAGACCATTCACTAATTTTTTTTTCTTTTTTTTAAACTTTAGGTTTTTTAAGAAAGATAAGATTTTTGACTGGTTGGTTTATTGCCAAAACAACATTGGTTTGCTTTGAATATTATATAAAAAATTTTTTTTTATATTTATGTTGGTTATCATTTAGAAATATTATATTTTTTGTGCAGTTTTTAACGTTTATAGACGTAAAATGAAAAGCATCACATAACAGCAAGAGGTAAAATAATCCTATTCAAAAAATTGTAAGTTGCCATTATAAAAAGTGCATGTCTATTGAAACCATATATTGACGTTTAACTAATAAAAATACGAAATGAAATGCATTTTTATTTTTGTAAATTATGATACTGAGTGTAATAAAAGAGTTTTGATATGTATATATAAGAAAGGAAATATACTTAAAAAGAATATCGTTTCGTTACTATGGCAAAATAAGCCACTTGTGTTTTTCTTAATGTATTACTAGAAAATAAAATCTTAAATCTTGAATCTTGAATCTTAAAATACACGTTAACTGTGATCTCATTCTGTAGGTAATAAGGTCCTGTTTTAAATTTAAAATAAGTCACAGTTCACCTTGTCTGTTATAATGAGCAGTGGCTGGGTTTTGCCATAGTAAAAATTATATTAAATTGGAGATTTTGGTATTAGTGCATGCATAACCCACACGAGATAAAGAGAAGTAGCATTCGCGTCTGCATAGATGTGGAAGGGCAGAGGGGTCCACCTTCCCCTAGAGCAGAAAATTTTGGGACTCCCCATCCCTGGAATCCAGGAAGCCTCCCCTCCCCTCCCCACTAAGCTCAAGAAGCAGTAACCTATGACGCCCCTAGCAAGGCAAGGCAAGCAAGGCTGAACACCTGAAACCACTTTCAGTCAGTGTAGTACAGTGTAGTAGGTGTGGTAGGTGTCTTTTAGTGCTTGCCCATAAGAGTCGGCAAGCTCAACGCCTACCCACACCTACTACACCTCCGCGCCGAGGGGGTGAAACTCCTCTTGTTTATCAAAAATTTCCCCTAAGCAACCTAAGCAAAACCTTAAAATCAAGCTAAATTTAATGCTTGTTTAAAAATTTAAACTACTTAGGTTGCTTCAGTCATAATCCTCGCATAGGTCTAATAGGTGTGTGGTAGGTGTCTTTTAGTGCTTGCCTAAGAGTCTCGATTCCCCAGACATTCCTATTTCCCCAGAAGCCGTTCTTATCTTCTCCAGAAGCCATTCCCCATTTCCCCAGTAAGCAGTCGCAATTCCCAGTGATAAAATCCTTAGAAAAGGTCTCGATTCCCCAGATAAATTTCAGCAGTAGCAAAAGGTTCCAGGAAGTTTCGTTTTTTACGTTAAGTTTTTCAACATCTCATCTTTTACAAGTCGTCTTTTGAAAAATTGTCTTTTTGGAAATTATGTCGTCTTTGGAAAACTCGTCTTTTGAATGGGATTTTGTTGGACGTACTTCTTAAAAAAACACGTACTTTTTAATTTTGTAAACGTACTTGTATTTTGCGACTTAAGTTAAACAATGGATTGAAAATTTTTTTAAGCCTAAGCAAAACCTAAAAATCAAGCTAAATATTGTCATGATAAACTTTTATATTAAAAACTGATTTGTTTAAAAAAACGGCCAGCCCAAGCCTAAGCAAAACCTAATAATTAAGCAAAACTTTGTATTTAATAGTGTGCTCTTTGAATTTAAGAATAAAAACTTTTTTTCTGTTAAATGTTTTATTAATTGTATTAAGCACAATTTTTATGATAAGACTTATGCTTGTTTTATTTCTTATCCTTTATTTTTTAGTATTGCAAACCTCTAAAATATTATTTAGCAATAAAAATCAGGAAGAATTTTAAAAAATACTTAGAAGCAATAAAAACCACCTAGTATAACAATAAAACAAAAGTTATATGAAAAATAGTAAAAAAAGTGTTAAAGAAAACCAATGATTCTGAATATGCAACGCCAACTGTATAAGATGTGCTTCTGGGGAATCGAGACCGCTTTCTTGGCAAATTGAGACGGCGTTCTGGGGAATCGAGACCGCGTTCTGGGGAATTTGGGAAGCTGTTGTTATGGGGAATTAGGACTAAAAATTTTCTGGGCAAATAGGACTACTGGGAAATTGCGACTGACCCAATAAAACGGGGGGGCCAACAGGAGAGAGAAAGAGAAAAAAAGAGAAAGGGGAAAAAGATGTATATAAAGAACTTAGCGCACAAAATTAGTGCATTTCCTTCCGCGCACGAATTTTGAGCCTGTATATTTTCAGTCGCGCCTACCGTAAACCACGGTTTTTGCGCCTATCGCACATTGAGGCCCAATATTGGTATGAAAAAAAAACTACTTACCTTGTGGTCCTTACGACAAAATATTATATTGACATGTGAAATGTAGTGACATTTAAATCAAGGTATTGTAGGTGACGTATATGAGAATATAGGCACCTTACACGTATATAAAGTTAGCGCACGAAATTCGTGCGCGCACGAATTTCCGCGCACGAATTTTGAACCTGTATATTTTCAGTCTCGCTTTCGTAAAACATATGGTTTTTCCGCCTATCGCACACTGAGGCACAATTGAATTGAATGGAATTAGTTTATTTATTTTTGTTATTCTGCGTTATCAACATTTTCATACAAAAAGTGAATTTTTTGTGTTTTTCCTAATTTTTGCTAAATAATATTTTAAGAGTTTTGCAATACTAAAAATAAAAGGATAAGAAATAAAACAAGCATAATTATCATAAAAATTGTGCTTAATACAATTAATAAAACATTTAACAAGAAAAAAGTTTTTATTCTTTAATTCAAAAGAGCACACTATTAAATACAAAGTTTTGCTTAATTATTAGGTTTTGCTTAGGCTTGGGCTCGCAGTTTTTTTAAACAAATCATTTAATATAAAAGTTTATCATGACAATATTTAGCTTGATTTTTAGGTTTTGCTTAGGCTTAAAAAAATTTTCAATCCATTGTTTAACTAAGTCGCAAAATACAAGTACGTTTACAAAATTAAAAAGTACGTGTTTTTTAAAAAGTACGTTTACAAAATCCCACTCAAAAGACGAGTTTTTCAAAGACGACATGTTTTAAAAAGACAAGTTTTCCAAAGACGACTTGTAGAAGATGAGATGTTGAAAAACGTAACGTAAAAAACGAAACTTCCTGGAACCTTTTGCTACTGCTAAGTTTATCTAAAATTACTTTTTTCTAGGATTTTATCACTGGGGGAATTGCGACTGCTTGACTGGGAATGGGAATGGCTTCTGGGGAAAATAAGAACGGCTTCTGGGAAAATAGGAATGTCTTGGGGGACCCAGACTCTTAGGCAAGCACTAAAAGACACCTACCACACCTACTACACCTACTACACCGACTGACCTAAGCAACCTAAGCAAAACCTCAAAATCAAACAAAGCATTAAATTTAGCTTGATTTTTAAGGTTTTGCTTAGGTTGCTTGAGAGGAAATTTTTAAGAAAACAGTAGGAGTTTCACCCCTCGGTTGGTCGGGGCCGGTAGGTGTAGGGTGTGAGGTGTCTTCCAGCGCTTGCCGACTCTTATGGGCAAGCACTAAAAGACACCTACCACACCTACTACACTGACCACACCGACCGAAAGTGGTTTCGAGGTGTTCAGCCTTGCTTGCCTTGCCTTGCTAGGGGCGTCAGGCTCTACGGCTCTCGAGCTTAGTGGGGGAGGGGGAGGGGAGGCTTCCTGGATTTTTTCTAGGGACGGGGGTTGAAATTTTGGCTCTAGGGGAAGGTGGACCCTCCGCCCTTCCAAAAACATCTATGCATATATGTGAATGCCAGATTTTCCTCATCTCGGTGGTGGCGTCACGCTGCACTAATACCAAAAAATCAATTTAATATCGTTGTTACTACGGCAAAATGAGCCACTGTCATTATAAAATACAGGTGACTGTGACTTATTTTAAATTTAAAACAGGACCTTATTACCTACAGAATGAGTCACAGTTACGTGTATTTTAGATTCAAGATTCAAGATTTAAGATTTTATTTTCTAGTAATACATTAAGAAAAACACAAGTGGCTTATTTTGCCATAGTAACGACGATATTCTTTTTAAATATATTTCCTTTCTTATATATACATATCAACTCTTTTATTACACTCAGTTGTAATGTTTTGGAAATCGGAAATTTTAAGGTATCAAACTGTGTTTAAAAAATTTTTCTTTGTTTTATAGACTTTATTTTTATTAAATAATAGGGAAAAAATGAAGTGTATGACAGAAAGAAGGTAAGAAACACTGCGCGAAGCGCGGAAAAATTTTTTAGTCCTTTTATAACGCTTAAAAATTTTTCTCCAGGAGGCGAATTCGGGGGAGTGTCCCCGGGTACCCCAAATTTAGTGGGGGGGGGGGGTGTCAGGAAAATTCGAAATTTTGGGTGGGGGTGTATAACCTCCCAACCCCCCCTGCCCACACCCCCCCCGCGGTTTTATTGGGGAGGGGGACTCACAGGTGTCTGACCAGCCTGGACTTCCCGGACCGCCTTCCCCCCCTGAGGGCCGGTCCAGGGTACCCTCCCCCCTAGCGCCCATTTTGGACCCTTCCCCCCTAAAACCCCGGTCCAGGCCGACCCCCTGCCTGAAGGCGGTTTTCTTACCTCCCCGGACAGCTGTTCCACCCCCCCTATCTACTTAATGTGCGATAGGCATAAAAATCGTTTTTTTCGTGCGCGCGACTGAAAATATACAGGCTCATAATTCGTGCGCTAACTTTATATACGCAGACCTGCGCACCGCCCCCCCGGGGTTAAAACGGGGGGGGGAATTCAAATGGGGGCACGGGGGGCAACTTTTTTGAAACGGGGAGAGCAATAAAACGGGGGGGCAAGCAGGGGGGAAAGAAAAAAAAGAGAAAAAAAAGGAGAAAAAAAGAGAAAAAAAGAAGGGAAAAGGGAAAAAAGGGACAAAAAAGCGAAAATAAGGTAAAAATAGGTCTAAAATAGCTTAAAATACATTGAAATAGGCTAAAAACTGCAAAAAATTTGCGATGATGGCGTCATCATAGGTCAAAAATGGCGTCATAATTTTAGGGTACTTTTTCATTTTTTGGCGGGAGGGCAATAAAACAAGGGGGCAAATCCTCCAATAAAACGGGGGGGGGGGGGCACTTTTTCAGACCGTGCACAGATCTGTATACGTATATATTCCTCATAAATATAACAATAATTTTAATGTTCTATACAAATTTTTATAATTAATAATAAACCTTAGGTTTTTTACAAACTGGTTGGTACGTTACATTAAAAATAAAAAAAATAAAATTCTGATGTTCTTTTTAAAAACGAACCGTTTTTTAAAACGAACGGTCCTTTTTTTAAAGGACCGGTCCGTTTTTTGCGCTGCCGCCATTCGTTAAACACTTGCCCGGCAAGTTGCCGCATGCAAAATAATGAAATGAAAACAAAATACAATGATTATTATTATTTATTATGTAACCAGAAAATAGAAGAAAGTTGGTCAAACTTTTACCGGAAGCAAAAAAAAATCAACAAAAAGGTACCTCTTATAAAATGTTAACATTTTTAACAGTTTCCAAAAGTTTTTTTGGCAGGTCCAGGCTATTCCCCCACCCTAAGTACCCCAGTCCAGGCTTCCCCCCCCCCCCCCGAAGGACCCTTCAGTCCAGGCTACCCCAGGGTCAAAATTTTTCGAAAATTTAGTCCAGGCTGACCCCCCTCCTGGGCCTACAAAATGGTAAAAAATGGGCTGACCCCGGGGTCAAACCCCCCCCCCTAGCCTTCAGGGGTCGGACACCTATGGAGGCAGTTCCAAAACAGGGGGGCATGGGGGGAACTTTTTTGAAATGGGGGCAATAAAACGAGGGGGCAAGCAGGGGAGAAAGAAAAAAAAAAAAGAAAAAAGAGAGAAAAAAGAGAAAAAAAGAAGAGACAAGGGAAAAAAGGGACAAAAAGCAAAAATAAGGTAAAAATAGCTTTAAAATGGTTTAAAATACATTGAATTTATAGGTTTTGCTTGGGCTTAAGAAAACGTTAATCAATCTTAAAAAACAAACCATTAAATTTAAATTTATCATGAAAATTTAGCTTAATTTTTAGGTTTTGTCTAGGTTCAGGAATTACAGGTTTAAATCATTAAAGAACCAACCATTCACTAATTTTTTTTCTTTGATTTTAGGTTTTGCTCAGGAAAAAATAAGATTTTTGACTGATCGTTTATTGCCAAAACAACATTGGTTTGCTTAAATATTTTATTGAAAACTTTTTTTTTATATTATGTTGGTTATCATATAAAAATATATACTTTTGTGCAGTTTTTAACGTTTATAAAACGTAAATGAAAAGCATCACATAACGGCGAGAGAATTGCAAAATAATCCTATTCAAAAAAAAAGTATTAGTCCATTTATAAAAAGTGCATGTACTTATGGGAAACCCATGTATTGACGTTTAACTAATAAAAATACAATGAATGCATTTTTATTTTTGTAAATTATGATACTGAGTGTAATAAAAGAGTTGATATGTATATATAAGAAAGGAAATATATTTAAAAAGAATATCGTCGTTACTATGGCAAAATAAGCCACTTGTGTTTTTCTTAATGTATTACTAGAAAATAAAATCTTAAATCTTGAATCTTGAATCTAAAATACACGTAACTGTGACTCATTCTGTAGGTAATAAGGTCCTGTTTTAAATTTAAAATAAGTCACAGTCACCTGTATTTTATAATGACAGTGGCTCATTTTGCCGTAGTAACGACGATATTAAATTGATTTTTTGGTATTAGTGCAGCATAACACCACCACCGAGATGAGGAAAATCTGGCATTCACATATATGCATAGATGTTTTTGGAAGGGCAGAGGGGTCCACCTTCCCCTAGAGCCAAAATTTGGGACTCCCCCCGTCCCTAGAAAAAATCCAGGAAGCCTCCCCTCCCCCTCCCCACTAAGCTCGAGAGCGGTCCAGCCTGACGCCCCTAGCAAGGCAAGGCAAGCAAGGCTGAACACCCTCGAAACCACTTTCGGTCGGTGTGGTAGGTGTAGTAGGTGTGGTAGGTGTCTTTTAGTGCTTGCCCATAAGAGTCGGCAAGCACTAAAAGACACCTACCACCGACACACCTACCACACCGACCAACCGAGGGGTGAAACTCCTCTTGTTTCTAAAAATTTCCCTAAGCAACCTAAGCAAAACCTTAAAATCACGCTAAATTTAATGCTTTGTTTGATTTTGAGGTTTTGCTTAGGTTGCTTAGGTCGGTCGGTGTAGTAGGTGTAGTAGGTGTGGTAGGTGTCTTTTAGTGCTTGCCTAAGAGTCTCGATTCCCCAGACATTCCTATTTCCCCAGAAGCCGTTCTTATTTCCCCAGAAGCCATTCCCATTTCCCCAGTAAGCAGTCCAATCCCCAGATAAAATCCTAAAAGGTCTCGTCCCCAGATAAACTAGCAGTAGCAAAGTTCCAGAAGTTTCGTTTTTACGTACGTTTCACATTATCTTACAAGTCGTCTGAAAACTTTCTTTTAAACATTCGTCTTTGAAAACTCGTCTTTTGAATGGATTTTGTAAACGTACTTTAAAAAACACGTACTTTATTTGTAAACGTACTTGATTTCGATAATAAACAATGATTGAAAATTTGTAAGCAAAACCTAAAAATCAACTAAATATTTCATGATAAACTTTATATAAATGATTTGTTTAAAAAAACTCGAGCCCAAGCCTAAGCAACTATAATAAGCAAAACTTTTATTAATATTCTCTTGAATAAAGAATAAAAACTTTCTTTAAATGTTTATTATTTATAAGCACAATTGATATGTTATTAATTGATGCAGTTTAAAGCAAAAATTAACAAAATCACAAAAAATTCACTTTTTGCATGAAAATGTTGATAACGCAGAATAACAAAAATAAATAAACTAATTCCATTCAATTCAATTGTGCCTCAGTGTGCGATAGGCGGAAAAACCATGTTTTACGTAAGTGAGACTGAAAATATACAGGCTCAAAATTCGTGCGCGGAAATTCGTGCGCGCACGAATTTCGTGCGCTAACTTTATATACGTGTAAGGTGCCTATATTCTCATATACGTCACCTACAATAGCTTGATTTAAATGTCACTACATTTCACATGTCAATATAATATTTTGTCGTAAGGACCACAAGGTAAGTAGTTTTTTTTTCATACCAATATTGGGCCTCAATGTGCGATAGGCGCAAAAACCGTAGTTTACGGTAGGCGCGACTGAAAATATACAGGCTCAAAATTCGTGCGCGGAAGGAAATGCACTAATTTTGTGCGCTAACTTTATATACGTCTTTTTCCCCTTTCTCTTTTTTTTCTTTCTCTCCTGCTGGCCCCCCGTTTTATTGGGTCAGTCGCAATTTCCCAGTAGTCCTATTTGCCCAGAAAATTTTTAGTCCTAATTCCCCATAACAAATTCCCAATTCCCCAGAACGCGGTCTCGATTCCCCAGAACGCGGTCTCAATTCCCCAGAAAGCGGTCTCGATTCCCCAGAAGCACATCTTATACAGTTGGCGTTGCATATTCAGAATCATTGGTTTTCTTTAACACTTTTTTTACTATTTTTGATATAACTTTTGTTTTATTGTTATACTAGGTGGTTTTTATTGCTTCTAAGTATTTTTTCAAGTTCTTCCTAAATTTTATTGCTAAATAATATTTTAAGAGTTTTGCAATACTAAAAAATAAAGGATAAGAAATAAAACAAGCATAATTATCATAAAAATTGTGCTTAATACAATTAATAAAACATTTAACAAGAAAAAAGTTTTTATTCTTTAATTCAAAGAGCACACTATTAAATACAAAGTTTTGCTTAATTATTAGGTTTTGCTTAGGCTTGGGCTCGCAGTTTTTTTAAACAAATCATTTAATATAAAAGTTTATCATGACAATATTTAGCTTGATTTTTAGGTTTTGCTTAGGCTTAAAAAAATTTTCAATCCATTGTTTAACTTAAGTCGCAAAATACAAGTACGTTTACAAAATTAAAAAGTACGTGTTTTTTAAAAAGTACGTTTACAAAATCCCATTCAAAAGACGAGTTTTCCAAAGACGACATGTTTTAAAAAGACAAGTTTTCCAAAGACGACTTGTAGAAGATGAGATGTTGAAAAACGTAACGTAAAAAACGAAACTTCCTGGAACCTTTTGCTACTGCTAAGTTTATCTGGGGAATCGAGACCTTTTCTAAGGATTTTATCACTGGGGAATTGCGACTGCTTACTGGGGAAATGGGAATGGCTTCTGGGGAAATAAGAACGGCTTCTGGGGAAATAGGAATGTCTGGGGAATCGAGACTCTTAGGCAAGCACTAAAAGACACCTACCACACCTACTACACCTACTACACCGACCGACCTAAGCAACCTAAGCAAAACCTCAAAATCAAACAAAGCATTAAATTTAGCTTGATTTTAAGGTTTTGCTTAGGTTGCTTAGGGAAATTTTTAGAAACAAGAGGAGTTTCACCCCTCGGTTGGTCGGTGTGGTAGGTGGCGGTGTTTAGTGCTTGCCGACTTTATGGGCAAGCACTAAAAGACACCTACCACACCTACTACACCTACCACACCGACCGAAAGTGGTTCGAGGGTGTTCAGCCTTGCTTGCCTTGCCTTGCTAGGGGCGTAGGCTGGACCGCTCTCGAGCTTAGTGGGGAGGGGGAGGGGAGGCTCCTGGATTTTTTCTAGGGACGGGGGAGCAAATTTTGGCTCTAGGGGAAGGTGGACCCCTCTGCCCTTCCAAAAACATCTATGATATATGTGAATGCCAGATTTTCCTCATCTCGGTGGTGGTGTTATGCTGCACTAATACCAAAAAATCAATTTAATATCGTCGTTACTACGGCAAAATGAGCCACTGTCATTATAAAATACAGGTGACTGTGACTTATTTTAAATTTAAAACAGGACCTTATTACCTACAGAATGAGTCACAGTTACGTGTATTTTAGATTCAAGATTCAAGATTTAAGATTTTATTTTCTAGTAATACATTAAGAAAAACACAAGTGGCTTATTTTGCCATAGTAACGACGATATTCTTTTTAAATATATTTCCTTTCTTATATATACATATCAACTCTTTTATTACACTCAGTATCATAATTTACAAAAATAAAAATGCATTCATTGTATTTTTATTAGTTAAACGTCAATACATGGGTTTCCCATAAGTACATGCACTTTTTATAAATGGACTAATACTTTTTTTTGAATAGGATTATTTTGCAATTCTCTCGCCGTTATGTGATGCTTTTCATTTACGTTTTATAAACGTTAAAAACTGCACAAAAGTATATATTTTTATATGATAACCAACATAATATAAAAAAAAAAGTTTTCAATAAAATATTTAAGCAAACCAATGTTGTTTTGGCAATAAACGATCAGTCAAAAATCTTATTTTTTCCTGAGCAAAACCTAAAATCAAAGAAAAAAAATTAGTGAATGGTTGGTTCTTTAATGATTTAAACCTGTAATTCCTGAACCTAGACAAAACCTAAAAATTAAGCTAAATTTTCATGATAAATTTAAATTTAATGGTTTGTTTTTTAAGATTGATTAACGTTTTCTTAAGCCCAAGCAAAACCTATAAATTCAATGTATTTTAAACCATTTTAAAGCTATTTTTACCTTATTTTTGCTTTTTGTCCCTTTTTTCCCTTGTCTCTTCTTTTTTTCTCTTTTTTCTCTCTTTTTTCTTTTTTTTTCTTTCTTTCCTGCTTGCCCCTTCCGTTTTATTGCCCCCATTTCAAAAAAGTTCCCCCCTGGCCCCCCTGTTTTGGAATTGCCTCCATAGGTGTCCGACCCCTGAAGGCTAGGGGGGGGGGTTTGACCCCGGGGTCAGCCCATTTTTTACCATTTTGTAGGCCCAGGAGGGGGGTCAGCCTGGACTAAATTTTCGAAAAATTTTGACCCTGGGGTAGCCTGGACTGAAGGGTCCTTAGGGGGGGGGGAAGCCTGGACTGGGGTACTTAGGGTGGGGGAATAGCCTGGACCTGCCAAAAAAACTTTTGGAAACTGTTAAAAATGTTAACATATTATAAGAGGTACCTTTTTGTTGATTTTTTTTGCTTCCGGTAAAAGTTTGACCAACTTTCTTCTATTTTCTGGTTACATAATAAATAATAATAATCATTGTATTTTGTTTTCATTTCATTATTTTGCATGCGGCAACTTGCCGGGCAAGTGTTTAACGAATGGCGGCAGCGCAAAAAACGGACCGGTCCTTTAAAAAAAGGACCGTTCGTTTTTAAAAAACGGTTCGTTTTTAAAACGAACATCTGAATTTTATTTTTTTTATTTTTAATGTAACGTACCAACCAGTTTGTAAAAAACCTAAGGTTTATTATTAATTATAAAAATTTGTATAGAACATTAAAATTATTGTTATATTTATGAGGAATATATACGTATACAGATCTGTGCACGGTCTGAAAATCCCCCCCCCCGTTTTATTGGAGGATTTGCCCCCCCCCCCGTTTTATTGCCCCCCCCGCCAAAAAATGAAAAAGTACCCTAAAAATATGACGCCATTTTTGACCTATGATGACGCCATCATCGCAAATTTTTTGCAGTTTTTAGCCTATTTCAATGTATTTTAAGCTATTTTAGACCTATTTTTACCTTATTTCCGCTTTTTTTGTCCCTTTTTTCCCTTTTCCTTTCTTTTTTTCTCTTTTTTTCTCCATTTTTTTCTCTTTTTTCTTTCCCCCTGCTCGCCCCCCCCGTTTTATTGCCCCCCCCCCGTTTCAAAAAAGTTGCCCCCCCCCGTGCACCCCCCCTCGTTTTTGAATTGCCCCCCCCCCGATTTAACACCCGGGGGGGCATTGCACAGGTCTGCGTATATAAAGTTAGCGCACGAATTATGAGCCTGTATATTTTCAGTCGCGCGCACGAAAAAAACGATTTTTATGCCTATCGCACATTCAGTATATAGGGGGGGTGGAACAGCTGTTAGGGGGGGAGGGTCAAAAACCGCCTTCAGGCAGGGGATCGGCCTGGACCGGGGTTTTAGGGGGGAGGGAGGGTCCAAAATGGGTGCTAGGGGGGAGGGGTACCCTGGACCGGCCCTCAGGGGGGGAACGGTCCGGGCAGTCCAGGCTGGTCGGACACCTATAATTGCCTCCCCAATAAAACCGCGGGGGGGTGTGGGCAGGGGGGGTTGGGAGGTTATACACCCCCACCCAAAATTTCGAATTTTCCTGACACCCCCCCCCCCCACTAAATTTGGGGTACCCGGGGACACTCCCCCGAATTCGCCTCCTGGAGAAAAATTTTTAAGCGTTATAAAAGGACTAAAAAAATTTTCCGCGCTTCGCGCAGTGTTTCTTACCTTGTTTCTGTCATACACTTCATTTTTTCCCTATTATTTAATAAAAATAAGTCTATAAAACAAAGAAAAATTTTTTAACACAGTTTGATACCTTAAAATTTCCGATTTCCAAAACATTACAACTGAAAAATGAGAACATTGAATTACAGCTAAGCAATGCAAAGTACCAGAAAATGTTTTTTAAATTACTTCTAACCATACATGGGCAAGTTGGTCGGGAGTGGGGGGGGGTTAAAATCGGAGAAACGCAAAATACCCATATCGTTTTTTTTTTCTCTGGAGTGCATTTTACCCATATCGTTTTTTGATTTTGAAGGAAAAAAAGGTAAAAAACGCTAATTTTAGGTCAAAAATCCCTTTTTATAGCATTTTTGAGCTTTTTATTGCTTAAAACATTTATTTTGACTTCAAAACTTAAGTTTGGGGGCAGTTAGAAGTCACCGCGGTGATGTTAGCGCCCGTCGAGAGAGATAGCGCCCGTCGATAGCGCCCGTCGAGTAACTAGATTATACATTGTGCACATATTTTAAACTTTCCAAATTTTTCGTTTCCTAACTGGTATTAATGAAAAAATTTAACTAATATAACATTTTTGCGACTTAAGTTTTTAATATTAAAGTTTTTCTTATTTTTTTTTTATTTTGACATATTTAATAAAACCCATGTAAACAATAATTTTACCCATTAAGCTGGCGCCCGTCGGTAAATTTTTATTGATTTAAGTCGTAAAGCTCTGATTCATGCTTAGAATCAATCTTTGTGATCATTTTTACAAGTTGATGTTATTTTGTTTTGTTTATACTCAATAGGTACATTTTATATGAAATTTTTAAATTTAATTTCTCTTGACGGGCGCTGGGGCTTGTCCATGAAATAGAGTGGTCCTTATTTCCAGCGCCCGTCGAGGATTTTTTTAATTTTACATTTTTTCTTAACAAAAAAACATCAAAAGTAAAAATAAAGGGCCTAAAACCATCCTAAAACTATTTATATTGATTTATTATTAAAAAAAACTCTATATTTTAGTTATTTAAACGCTTAAAAATCACTGTGTACGTAAAAAAGCAAAGCAAACATGCTTTTTATATATGCAAGGTTTATAGTAGTTCTTGACTGACGGGCGTTGTAGATTATTTCACACGAAACATAGAAGAAAAGAAATAAGTTATAAATGGACACCTTCATAAATGTACTAACAGCATTTTTCATTTATTTTAAATTCACATATTTTTTACTATACATTTAGGCCGTCATATACAACATAGTAATGTATTTGTCAACATAATGATTTCGGTTTGGCATAAATAATAATTTTTTAAAATAACTTTAATTAAGATTTCTAAATTTTATTTTATTGGTTTTAAAAGTCATTATATATATCAAAATATATTTTTGTTATGTTGTTTTGTTACTGTATTATTTTGCTGTTAAAAGTAAATAGTTTATAAATTAAGACTTAATTTATAAACAGTAATACGTTTAATTTACCGATTACATGTCAAATACATTTATTTAAATTTCGAAAAAGCTATAAGAAAAAGATTGAAATAATTTTTAGCAATTTTTGATATATAATATTTTACTAGGTTTTTTAATTAAAATGAGCGCAGGTTCGCTGTTCCTTATATATGTTCCTTATATATGTTCCTTATAACGCTGTTCCTTATATATGGGCTCAAGCGAGAGTGGGTTTAAGAAGGTTAAGGACCTTTCATGTTTTTCCTTTTGTACCTTCCCTGTCTGAAATTCAGAACGCTAAAGAAATACATTTATGGTTTTATACCAGGGGAATGTAGTATACCTTCTAAAAGATTTTTTTAAAATATAGTTTCTGTAATGTGTCATAAATATCGTTCAAAATTTAGAATAACAAATCAATATGATTTTTTAAAATTATTTTTATCCTTTTGCCTGCTGTGTTTGTTTTTCAGAGTGTGTATTTTAGCACGCGAATTGCAGTTTTCTGCATAAATTAGAATATCAAAAAAAATTGTTTTCCTTGTAATTGTAATAAAATTTTTACGTATCCAGAAAGATTATTTAAGTAATTAGATTTGAGTTTTTGGTTAAAGAAATTTGCTAAATATAACAAATTAAAATATAAAATATTATTGTAAGGGTTTGGGCTCCCTCCAAACTTGGTACTGTTAATTTTTTTGGTTGATTAATTCCTAAGGTTTGCTGATGGTTCTATTAAAAATAAGATTTAAATGCAGGCAATGGGTGTATGTGTGCTTTAAAATCTTGTTATGTAATTTTTACAATACACTATCAAAATGCAAAAAAGGACCCTTTTTAAAGGAGTTCTATAAGTCCGTGCAAATTAATAAAATTATTAAAATTTTTGTTTTAGTTAATTTGAAGCATCGTTTTTTTATGTACGAGCAGACGGAATTGAAGAACAAATTAAAGGAACTGGCGCTGGAACTGAAAAAGCTTGGGTTTGGGGTCTCCGCGACCTTTTCCGGCAGTAAAGAAAAATTGTTATTGATATTGCAACAATTATCAGAATTGAGGATCCGCTAAGTCCATGGAAAAATACCGTTCATATCTACTGTAGCTATTGGTCTAAAAAAACTAATAACTTTAAAACCAAACTAAACTCCGCAATTTTTTCTTAAAACAAAACTTTTGTTTATTTTATAATTTTCTCGCAATCGAAATTAACAGTTTTTACAATTATTATATGTTATCAACTGAGATTTTAGCTATACAAGCTATTGTACAAAAATCAAATCAACTCTTTTTGTGGCGAGATATATGTTCCTTTAGAAAAAAATTTCAGTAACTATGATTGTTTTTACTGAAAAACAATGTTCCTGGATATATAATAGTGTTGTAAAAAGTTACTTTTACTTT
>JASAMX010004446.1:0-64964 GCA_030248175.1 Microlaimidae sp. YZB2_3 | reverse complement strand
AAAATCCCTTTATTTTATCGAACCCAAAAAGCTTTAACATCTTAGGGGCAAAAATGTGTCAAACTCATTTAAAGACAAAAATAACGCTTCACTTTGTTTTTTTTTTGTTGCGCAGCCATACTTGCAGTGCTAAAACAATAGCAGTGTGAATAAAGCAGTATAGAGTGTGAAAGAAGTTGCAGTCCCCACTGGCAAGAAAACAAACACTGGGTGTTAAAAATCGCAGCGCCGGGAAAACCAGCAAAAAATGGGTAATTTATTAGAAAAAACCACACCAAACTGTCGTATTTTCTTCTTTTCTTAAAAAATTTCCCGCCAAAAATGTATAGTTGTACATTTCCTCCTAAATTATATACATGTATTCTTAATACCAAGTTATAGAATAAAAATTAAATCGCGAATTTATTGCACCCCAAAAACCAGTAAATGACATACGCTTCGCGATGTTTTGTAAAATAGACGCAAAAAGTGTTGTAGACAAATCAAAAGCGGGCTGACCTCGATGATTTTACAGGATTGAATCCACTATTTAACAATAAAACCATTTAAAATTTTCAACAAAAACAGTTTAGGATTAAAGAACTAGAGTCATTCAGCTTTAGCGCTTCGGAAATATTACTGTTTTTGTTGCAAATTAATTTCGAAACAAAAAAGTAATTTCGAATCAAAACACATGCCAACAATTTTTACGGCCTTTTGTTTTTAATTATATCGTACTAAATTTAGCTCGAAATAATAAAATAGTGGAGGTTTTCACTTCATTGTTTAGATAATTTGCCGACTTGCAAAAGGTTCAAACAACCGTATTGCGGGGTATAAAAAAAAATCCGCTACAGTAGTCCTTTTCTAGGAGCAGCTTCGCCTAACTTTGTTCGCGCGTCGCGGCGTAGCCATAGCACATATAGCTTCGGTTTTTTTTTAGCTCCGTTCGGCCGGTTTTTTTTGCCAGGCGCGACACATGTCTTGTGAGTGCAGGGTACAAGTCATGTTCTCCCCCGTGCCTCCCTCGCGACAAGCTCGCTTTCGCATTGTTTAGTCCCAATTTTTTTTTGTTGGCAGGCCATTCTTGCGTGTTTTTTTCTCTCGGGTCAAGAATTCATTTGTGGAGAAATAACGGGGAGACCTTTTTTTTTTTGCCTTGTATTCGTAGCCTAAGAAAAGCTGGACATTAAAAAAAGAAAAATGCGTGGATGCTTTTGTGTCATTCTAGAAATGAAGATCTTCTTTGTGTTAAAGTTTTTTTTTTTTAATTTTGACAAATAATTTTCTGTTTAAAAAATAAACGTTTCCGTTTTTAACCTAATCCGTAAATATGTCAATCTATAGAAACATAAAAAAAGCGACTCCTTAGCTATAAACAAATATAAGTTTTTAATAATTAGTATACATACATATATATATATATATATATATATATATATATATATATATATATATATATATATATATATATATATCAGGCGCATATATATTTCACCGAGGGGCGGTCTGCCAATTTTTGGGTCTCCACGGGAGTTACGCACGGTAGCGCTTTAATCTGAAACACCACGTGTTTGACGGGGGGGTCTGGGTGTCTTTTTTTAAGTGTATATTTAAATTTTTTTGAAATATACACTTAAAAACCGCTAAAATTGAATTGCACTTATTCAAGCCAATTTGGAAATAGTTATAGTTTTACTTTTGTTTTTATAACCTAATTCTTACACAAAAATGTTTATTACATGAAATAGCAGCACCAAGCCGACGCGGAGCATCGGCGGGGGGGGGGGGTTTGGGGTGTCCCCCACCCACATAGGCGGGGCAGCCTCCCGGATTTTGGAGAAGGATTACCCTGAGCCCCGAGATTCGGGGGGTCCCCAAAAATTTTTTTGGGGTATAATCCTTAAATACCCTTTTTTAGACGTTTACTCTGGTACTCCCCAGTCTTTTAGGGAGAGGGGGTGTCCGGAGTTTCCCCCAAATTTTAGGGGGGGGAGTCAGGCTATAATCGGGACTCTTTTGGGGGGTATAACCCTACAACCCCCCTGCCCCACCTATGCCCCCAACCGCCGGAGGCGAAAATTTCCGAAAATATGCACAAAAAGCTGCTTAAAAATTGTGTCTAGCGAATCATATGGTCATAGTATAAATTGAATTTCGATAACCTGAAGATTTACCTATTTTGTTTTTTACTGTGGTAGCAGCACCAGGCCGACGCCAAGTGTTAAATAAGGGGTCTGGGGGGTGCCCTCCCGCCCCAAAAACTAAAAAAAAAAATATTTTTTAGCAATATGCGAATACTACAAAGTCCCTAAGATAATTGTCCCTAGCCAATCATATAAGCATAGCTTTACTTTTTTTGTTTTTATAACCTACAATTTTAAACATTTTGTTGTTACAGCTTTAAATTAGTATGATGTTAAAATTTTTGTACTATATTCCAAATAAGTCTGTCTTTCTTTTAAATTCTATTAAGAAACAACCTTATTATAGTAATAATTTGGCTAAATTATTATAAAAATATGCGACTCTGTAGGGGTCTGTAACTTATTTAAGCAAAAAGCGCGGTCTAAAACTAATTAGAAGAGAAATACATTGCATAATTCACTTAACCGCGAAACGGGGGAAATTTTTACATTGTTTAATTTTATGCAATTAAGATACGATACATTTTTACAACCTGAAAAAAAGAGGGACCTTCTACAAAAATGGCTTTGCTTCGCAAGAACCAGGAGAGGGGGTCGACCGCCCGCTCCCCTAAGTATGGAAACGGCCAAGGGGGCGGTCGCCCCCAGTCACTTTAAATACGCTACTAATTTATATATACATATAGTTTTTCTTTTTTTAATTATATATATATATATGTAGCATTTTATATAATTATATAAATAAGGTATTTCTTTCTTTCAATTGAAATACTATTATTTTTGAATTATTTAACTAAAAACGGAATATAAAAAATATCTAGAAAATTTCAGTATAGATCTACGCTTAGTGCAGTTGTCGTTAATTGTGTTTTTGGGAAAAACTTAGGACCGAATACAATCTATATCTACCGGGCTACAAAACCCTTATCGACTCTTTTTTCCTAATGCATACGTTACAAAAAACCCCCGGCAGTACTGTAGCGCACACAAGCTTTAGCATATATGAAAAACAACAAAATTATAGTCCATACTTCTCCGTTAGAAAAGCTAAAAAAGAAAAAAAATATGGCTGCGCGTCTCAATACGGACAAAAGGTTGATAAGGAGATATGGACAAAATAAAAAGCTATTGGAAATTGCAAAATAGCCGCAAATGACATAGTCTGTGTCATCATCTGTGAAATATAAATCAACAGGACTCTATTTTACCGGAAACCAACAGAGGCTGGAAATAAATGTCCCACTTGCCGTCGGCTGTCTTCTAATGATGGGTATTATTTTCAGTCGGTAATTTCCCGTATTACAGTAAAAAAAACTATCTATCTATACCTTCCTTGTGCCGGGCTCCCTAACTAATCACCGCCGGTTTTTTTTTATTTATGTACTTTTTGAATGGAAATAGCCGCACGAAATCATCGTTGTTTTCATCCTTTATAGCAAAATATTAAGATCCGGAATTAATTAAAGTGGTTAAATTTTAAATAAAATTAAAAAAATAAGATGTAACTTTGTAACTTATAAATTAGTGGTGTTCCCAGAAGCTCTGTGCTCCGGAGCTCCTTAGTGGAAGTTCAGTTTTTGAAGTTCCAAAACAACCAATTGCAGTAAAAACTATACTTTAATTGCGCGCTGGATCTCCGTGGCTTTCCGCTAACCACCTCCTGTTTTAATTTACTTATTTCATCAGATGATGACACAGACTATGTCATTTGCGGCTATTTCAGATCGTCTAAATAGCTTTTTGTTTGTCTGCCGTCTATCTTGCCTTATCAACCTTTGTCTGCTATAGACGCGCAGCCATATTTTTTTTCTTTTTTAGCTTTTCTAGCGAAGAAGTGTGGACTATTATTTTGTTGTTTTTAGTATATGTTAAAGCTTGTGTATTATGCGCTACAGTATGAGAGGTTTTTTTTCGTAACGTATGCATTAGGAAAAAAAGAGTCGATAAAGGTTTTGTAGCCCGGTATATATAGATTGTATTCGGTCCTAAGTTTCCAAAAACACAATTAACGACAATGGAATATAAGCGCTGATCTATCTTATACTGAAATTTTTCAGATATTTTTATATTCCGTTTTTAGTTAAAATAGTCAAAAATAATAGTATATTCAATGAAAGAAAGAAATACCTTATTCATATAATTATATAAAATGCTACATATATATATATAATTATTTAAAAAAAAGAAAAACTATATGTATATATAAATCAGTAGCGTATTTAAAGTGACTGGGGGGCGACCGCCCCCTTGGCCGTTTCCATACTTAGGGGAGCGGGCGGTCAACCCCCCTCTCCTGGCTTGCGAAGCCAACCATTTTTGTAAAGGTCCCCTTTTTTTCAGGTTGTAAAAATGTAGTGCATCTTAATTGCATAAAATTAAACAATGTAAAAATTTTCCCCGCTTCGCGGTTAAGTGAATTATGCAATGTATTTCTCTTTTTAGTTTTTCAACCGAACTTTTTGCTTATAAGTTACAAACCCCTTGCAGTCGCGCATATTTTTATATAATTTAGCCAATTATTTATATAATCAGGTTGTTTCTTAATAGAATTAAGAAACAGCATTATTTGGATATAGTACAAAATTTTAACATCATACTAATTTAAAGCTGTAACAAGCAAAATGTTTACGAATTAGGTTATAAAAACAAAAGTAAAGCTATGCTTATATGATTGGCTGGAGACAATTCTTAAGCAGCTTTTAGTGCATATTTAAAAAAATTTTCGCCTCCAGCGGGTGGGGGGGGGGGGAGGGCCCACCCCCCAGACCCCTGACTAACACTTGGCGTCGGCTTGGTGCTGCTACCACAGTAAAAAAAACAAATCGGTAAACCTTTAGGTTATCAAAACTCATGTAAACTATGACCATATGATTCGCTAGACACAATTTTTTAAGCTGCTTTTTAGTGCATATTTTGCAAAATTTTCGCCTCCGGCGGTTGGGGGCATAGGTGGGCAGGGGGGTTGGAGAGTTATACCCCCCAAAAGATCCCCCATTATAGCCGACACCCCCCCCTAAAATTTGGGGGTACCCCGGACACCCCCCTCTCCCTGAAAATTTGGGGAGTCCCAGTACTAAAAACACTAAAAAGGGGTATTGAGGTATTACCCCAAAAAAATTTTTGGGGGGAACCCCCCCCCCGAATTTCGGGGCTCGGTACCCCTTCTCCCAAAATCCGGGAGGCTGCCCACCTATGTGGTTGGGGGGCACCCCCAAACCCCCCCCCCCGGTCGATGCTCCGCGTTGGCTTGGCGCTGCTATTCATGTAATAAACATTTTGTGTAAGAATTAGGTTATAAAAACAAAAGTAAAACTATAACTATTAGAATCACTTGATAGCTGGAGTCAATTTTTAAGCAGTTTTTAAGTGTATATTTAAAAAATTTAAATATACACTTAAAAAAAGACACCCCCAGACCCCCCCCGTCCGACGCGTAGTGGTTCAGTTAAAGCGCTACCCGTCGTAACTCCCGTCGAGACATTGGCAGACCGCCTCCCCCTCGGTGAAATCCTATATATGCGCCTGATATATATATATATATATATATACACAGGCGCATATAAAAACGGATTTCACCGAGGGGGGGATGTCTGCCAATGTCTCGACGGGAGTTACTACGGGTAGCGCTTTAGCGAACCACTACGCGTGACGGGGGGGGGTCTGGTGTTGTTATATTTAAATTTTTTAAATATACACAAAAAATGCTTAAAAATTGACTCCAGCTATCAAGTGATTCTAATAGTTATAGTTTTACTTTTGTTTTTATAACCTAATTTCTACACAAAATGTTTATTACACAAATAGCAGCACCAAGCTGACGCGGAGCGTCAGCCGGGGGGGGGGGGGTTTGGGCGTCCCCCCAACCACATAGGTGGGCAGCCTCCCGGACCTTGGGAGAAGGGGGGGTACCCGAGCCCCGAAATTCGGGGGGGGGGGGTTTCCCAAAAATTTTTTTGGGTTATACCTCATATACCCCATTTTTACCGTTTTTAGTACTGGGACCCCCCAAATTTTAGGGAGGATGTCCGGAGTCCGGGGTACCTCCAATTTTTAGGCGGAGTGTCGGCTATAATCGGGATATTTGGGGGGGGGGTATAACACCTCAACCCCCCTGCCCACCTATGCCCCCAACCGCCGGAGGCGAAAATTTTCGAAAATATGCACTAAAAGCAGCTTAAAAATTGTGTCTAGCGAATCATATGGTCATAGTTTACATGAGTTTCGATAACCTAAAGGTTTACCGATTTGTTTTTTACTGTGGTAGCAGCACCAAGCCGACGCCAAGTGTTAGTCAGGGGGGTCTGGGGGGTGCCCTCCCCCCACCCGCTGGAGGCGAAAATTTTTTTAAATATGCACTAAAAGCTGCTTAAGAATTGTCTCCAGCCAATCATATAAGCATAGCTTTACTTTTGTTTTTATAACCTAATTCGTTAAACATTTTGCTTGTTACAGCTTTAAATTAGTATGATGTTAAAATTTTGTACTATATCCAAATAATGCTGTTTCTTAATTTTATTAAGAAACAACCTGATTATATAAATAATTGGCTAAATTATATAAAAATATGCGCGACTGCAAGGGGTTTGTAACTTATAAACCGATGTTCGGTTGAAAAACTAAAAAGAGAAATACATTGCATAATTCACTTAACCGCGAAGCGGGGAAAATTTTTACATTGTTTAATTTTATGCAATTAAGATGCACTACATTTTTACAACCTGAAAAAAAGGGGACCTTTACAAAAATGGTTGGCTTCGCAAGCCAGGAGAGGGGGGTTGACCGCCCGCTCCCCTAAGTATGGAAACGGCCAAGGGGGCGGTCGCCCCCCAGTCACTTTAAATACGCTACTGATTTATATATACATATAGTTTTTCTTTTTTTAAATAATTATATATATATATGTAGCATTTTATATAATTATATAAATAAGGTATTTCTTTCTTTCATTGAATATACTATTATTTTTGACTATTTTAACTAAAAACGGAATATAAAAATATCTGAAAATTTCAGTATAGATCACGCTTAATTCAATTGTCGTTAATTGTGTTTTTGGAAAACTTAGGACCGAATACAATCTATATATACCGGGCTACAAAACCTTTATCGACTCTTTTTCCTAATGCATACGTTACAAAAAAAACCCCGCAGTATGTAGCGACACAAGCTTTAACATATACTAAAAACAACAAAATAATAGTCCACACTTCTCCGTTACAAAAGCTAAAAAAAAAAATATGGCTGCGCGTCTATAGCGACAAAGGTTGATAAGGAGAGATACGGGACAAAATAAAAAGCTATTTAGACGATCTGAAATAGCCGCAAATGACATAGTCTGTGTCATCATCTGATAAATAAGTAAATTAAAACAGGAGGTGGTTAGCGGAAAGCCACGGAGATCCAGCGCGCAATTAAAGTATAGTTTTTACTGCAATTGGTTGTTTTGGAACTTCAAAAACTGAACTTCCACTAAGGAGCTCCGGAGCACAGAGCTTCTGGGAACAGTTACATCTTATTTTTTTATTTTATTTAAAATTCCCCACTTTAATTAATTCCGGATCTTAATATTTTGCTATTAAGGATGAAAACAACGATGATTTCGTGCCTCTATTTCCATTCAAAAAGTACATAAATAAAAAAAACCGGCGGTGATTAGTTACAGAGACCCGGGCGCAAGGGAAGGTATAGATAGATAGTTTTTTTTACTGTAATACGGGAAATTACCGACTGAAAATAATCCCCGTCATTAGAAGACAGCCGACGGCAAGTGGGACATTTATTTTCCAGCCTATATTCGTTCCGGTAAAATAGAGTCCTGTTGATTTATATTTCACAGATGATGACACAGACTATGTCATTTGCGGCTATTTCAGATCGTCTAAATAGCTTTTTATTTTGTCCCCGTATCTCTCCTTATCAACCTTTGTCGCTATAGACGCGCAGCCATATTTTTTTTTCTTTTTTAGCTTTTCTAACGGAGAAGTATGGACTATTATTTTGTTGTTTTTAGTATATGTTAAAGCTTGTGTGCGCTACAGTACTGCGGGGTTTTTTTTGTAACGTATGTATTAGGAAAAAAAGAGTCGATAAAGGTTTTGTAGCCCGGTATATATAGATTGTATTCGGTCCCAAGTTTTCCAAAAACACAATTATCGACAACTGAATTAAGCGTGATCTATACTGAAATTTTCAGATATTTTTATATTCCGTTTTTAGTTAAAATAGTCAAAAATAATAGTATATTCAATGAAAGAAAGAAATACCTTATTTATATAATTATATAAAATGCTACATATATATAATTATTTAAAAAAAGAAAAACTATATGTATATATAAATTAGTAGCGTATTTAAAGTGACTGGGGGGCGACCGCCCCCTTGGCCGTTTCCATACTTAGGGGAGCGGGCGGTCAACCCCCCTCTCCTGGCTTGCGAAGCCAACCATTTTTGTAAAGGTCCCCTTTTTTTCAGGTTGTAAAAATGTAGTGCATCTTAATTGCATAAAATTAAACAATGTAAAAATTTTCCCCGCTTCGCGGTTAAGTGAATTATGCAATGTATTTTTCTTTCTAATTGTTCAACCGCGTTTTTTGCTTATAAGTTACAAACCTCTTGCAGTCGCGCATATTTTTATATAATTTAGCCAATTATTTATATAATCAGGTTGTTTCTTAATAGAATTAAGAAACAGCATTATTTGGATATAGTACAAAATTTTAACATCATACTAATTTAAAGCTGTAACAAGCAAAATGTTTAGGAATTAGGTTATAAAAACAAAAGTAAAGCTATGCTTATATGATTGGCTGGAGACAATTCTTAAGCAGCTTTTAGTGCATATTTAAAAAAATTTTCGCCTCCAGCGGGTGGGGGTGGGGAGGGCACCCCCCAGACCCCTGACTAACACTTGGCGTCGGCTTGGTGCTGCTACCACAGTAAAAAACAAATCGGTAAACCTTTAGGTTATCGAAACTCATGTAAACTATGACCATATGATTCGCTAGACACAATTTTTAAGCAGCTTTTAGTGCATATTTTCGAAAATTTTCGCCTCCGGCGGTTGGGGGCATAGGTGGGCAGGGGGGTTGGAGGGTTTATACCCCCCAAAAATCCCCATTATAGCCGACACCCCCCCCTAAAATTTGGGGGTACCCCGGACACCCCCTCTCCCTAAAATTTGGGGAGTCCCAGTACTAAAAACGCTAAAAAAGGGGTATTTGAGGTATACCCCAAAAAATTTTTGGGGAACCCCCCCCCGAATTTCGGGGCTCGGGTACCCCTTCTCCCAAAATCCGGGAGGCTGCCCACCTATGTGGTTGGGGGGACACCCCAAACCCCCCCCCGGCCGATGCTCCGCGTCGGCTTGGTGCTGCTATTCATGTAATAAACAATTTGTGTAAGAATTAGGTTATAAAAACAAAAGTAAAACTATAACTATTAGAATCACTTGATAGCTGGAGTCAATTTTTAAGCAGTTTTTAAGTGTATATTTAAAAAATTTAAATATACACTTAAAAAAAGACACCCCCAGAACCCCCCCCCCCGTCCGACGCGTAGTGGTTCAGTTAAAGCGCTACCCGTCGTAACTCCCGTCGAGACATTGGCAGACCGCTTCCCCCTCGGTGAAATCCTACATATGCGCCTGATATATATATATATATATATATATATATATATATATATATATATATATATATATATATATATATATATATATGTATGTATACTAATTATTAAAAACTTATATTTGTTTATAGCTAAAGTAGCTTTTTTATGTTTCTATAGATTGACATATTTACGGATTAGGTTAAAAACGGAAACGTTTATTTTTAAACAGAATTATTTGTCAAAATTAAAAAAAAAACTTTAACACAAATCTTCATTTCTAAATGACACAAAAGCATCCACACTCTTTCTTTTTTTAATGTCCAGCTTTTCTTAGCTACGAATCAGGGTGACCGTGCCAGGTCTTCCATTCCTTCTCCACAAATGAATTCTTGACCGAGAGAAAAAAACCAGGCAAGAATAGTCCGGCAAAAAAAAATTGAACTAAACAATGCGAAAGCAACTTATCTCGCTGCAGACACGCGGGACCTCGTGACTTGTACCTCCACTCACAAGACATGTGTCAGCCTGGCAAAAAAACCGCCCAAACAGAGCTAAAAAAAGACCGAAGCTATATGTGCTGTGGCTACTTTGCGACGCGCGAACAAAGTTAGGCGAAGCTGCTATTCGAAAAGGACTACTGTAGCGGATTTTTTTTATACCCCGCGATCGGCTGTTGAACCTTTTGCAAGTCGGCAATACCTAAACAATGTAATAAAAATTACGCTATCTTATGATTTTAAGCGAAATTTCCTACGATATGATTAGAAGTAAAAGGCCGTAAAACTGTTGGCATGTGTTTTGATTCGAAATTACTTTTTTGTTTCGAAATTAATTTGCAACAAACAAGTAATATTTCAAAGCGCTAAAGCTAATGATATTAGTTCTTTAATACTAAACTGTTTTTGCTGAAAATTTTAAATGGTTTTATTGTTAAATAGTGGATTCAATACTGTAAATCATCGAGGTCAGCCCGGTTTGATTTGTCTACAACGCTTTGCATTGTCTTACAAACATCGCGAAGCGTATGTCATTACTATTAAGATAATGAATTCGCGATTTAATTTTTATTCTATAACTTAGTATAAGAATACATGTATATAACATAAGAGGATGTCCGACTATACATTTTTGACAGAAATTTTCCAAGAAAAGTCGGAAATGCGCCAGTTCGTGTGACTTTTCTAATAAATTCCCCATTTTTTGCTGGTTTTCCCGCGCTGCGATTTTTAACACAGTGTTTGTTTTCTTGCAGTGGGGACTGCGACTTCTTTCGCACTCTATACTGCTTTATTCACACTGCGATTATTTTAGCACTGCAAGTATGGCTGCGCAACAAAAAAAAAACAAAGTGAAGCGAAACTTTTGTCTTTAAATGAGTAAAAGACATTTTTTGCCGTTAAGATGTTAAAGCTTTTTGGTTTCAATAAAATAAAGGGATTTTCCAACGTTTCAAAATTATATAAAACAATTTTCGAAGTGTTTTATTCCATTGAAGTTTTTCGACTGCATTTTTTGTTGTGTAGCCGGACTTGCAGTGCTAAAATAATCGCAGTTCGAATAAGGCAGTAGTGAGTGGAAAAGAAGTCAATATTCACACTGCAAGAAAACCGACACTGAGTTAAAAATCGCAGTGCAGAAAAACTAGCAGAAAATTGCGCATTTTTGCTAGAAAAATCGCACAAACATTTGCAAGTGCGAATTTTCTTGCAAAGTTTTGGTCAAAAATTTAGTGTACAGTCAGACATTCATTTTTGTTAAATAATCTTGTTAATACTGTTTTTACCTTTCAATATTATACTCTGGAGCTCCGCCAATTTAAAACTGAGGGGATCTATGCCTCTTATTTAAAGCTTACTTAAGTTTTAATATGTTCTGCATTATTTTAATTATATTTTTGAGACGATTGATATTGTATTTAAAAAGTTATGAAAAAAATTTAGTTTAAATTTTTTTAAATAACTTAAAAATTTATTTTGCATAAAACAGGATACGCAAGGCCGATGTTATTCAGCACTAACTGCGCAACCAAATACTACATATAACAATATTAACAAATATTAACATTATCACAATGTAGCTTGTCTCAGTCGGGACTCGATCCAAGGACCTTCAGTATGCAAGACGTGAGTTCTGCCACTGCACCACAACCTCGAAGGCATTATTTTTTAATTATGTTAATTAATTAAGTTAAGTTAATTAAGTTAAGTTAATTAAGTTAAGTTAATTAAGTTAAGTTAATTAAGTTAACATTTTTAATTATGTTATTTTTCAGTATGCAAGACGTGAGTTTTGCCACTGCACCACAACTTCGAAGGCATTATTTTTTAATTATCAAAATATTATTATATTATATCAAAGATAGTGCGCAGCTTCGCAGCTGCCCCTTTATTTTTTTACTATGCCGAAGCCCAGCTCCGCAGCTCCTGAGGTTAATTCTGAGCTCCAAAAAAAGCTGATCTTCGGATATCTCGAGCTAGGGTCCCTTTTCTTTTCTATAGTATAAAAATCTTATTATTGTTCCCGAAAATAAACCTCTCCCAGCAGCACTTTGTTGCATTTTAATCTCTGCAATATTTATGCGTGTTTTTTTTTTACTTTCGAATTTAGCGCAACCCACATATGTTTAGAGATAAAGCCACTACGAGTTAAAAGCGCGATCGTTCTGGCAAAGTCACCTTTCTTTTTGGAGTTTTTTCTGTAACTGACTTCTCGCGAGTCTGCGCGAGTCGTACGGTTCTGTGCAAGTCACCGATTCCTGTTAGCTAGCGAGAGTTGCCTCATCGATAAGACCGCGCACTAACTTGTGTGCCAAGGGAAATAACTTGATTAAGCTTCGTATAATCGCGACACCTTCTGTGTAATTTCGAAGCGCGTCTTTTTTTACTCCGTGGTAAAAAAGTTAACGCTGTTTTTGGAGTCAGCTAGCCGGGTTTTACCGAAGGTGTGCTGAGTTTGTACCGGTGGCGGGATAGATAAAGGACACTGTCAAACGCGCGCAACTTTGCTTTCCTATATGACTTGCTGTTGTTAGATAGATAATATGACTCTAGATCTGAAATAGATAGAATTTAGTAAAAAAAATAGGGCTATGCCGATGGTACCAGTTGGTACAGTCGCTATTACAGGACAATTATTCACAATTACGTCCAACTTTTGTAAAAGCCGATGCTAAGAATGGTGGTTTGATATGTTGTTTTTTTCGAGCCTTATGTATCATTTGGCAAGGTTTTATATGTCTTAACAAAACTATAGTAGTCCGTCCGTACAAAACTAATTTTTTAAAAGGTTATATATCGTAATAACAGCGCAACTTATTTATACATCACAAGTTTCGACTCTTGGCTATCAGTTAAAATTACAAACTAAAATACGTAATTTTGATAACAGTAAAAAAACTCCCTGCTCACAAAAAGCGACTTATCGTGTTTTTTTTTCATTTAGAAACGTTCTTTTAATCTGTTTTCTATTTTTACTAAGAGTAGTCAGTTATTGTGTTGATTTAAATGTGGTTTGGACTGGAGCATCATTTGATAAATCAAGGAAATCTTTTAATTAATAACTTTTGTTAAAATAGAGTCAGTGAAACCATTTTTTATAAAATTTTTTTCTTAAATCATTTTTGTGTTATTTTGTTTTTTTTCCCTGTATTAGCAACGCGAAAATCGCTTCATTGATCAAACATTTTTTACGATTTTCTTGTTTTTTACGACTTTTATGTTTTTTTAAAAATTGTTTTTCCAAAAAGGTTTTAGGAATTTTTGGCATCCGTTTTAATCAGGCCTTCTTTCGCTAAAATTGTATGTAAAATGTTTTTCGAAGCTTTCTTCTATATTTAAATTCAAGTCTTATTCCTTCACAAAAAACATAAGCTGGTAAAACACTATTGCGGCAATGGCAGAAAACTGTCTGTTCAATCATAGCTCAAGCACTTATCGTAAATAAATGCAAGAACATAACCAATCACACAAAAACAATTTTAAAAATTAAATATATCGGGGTTTATTAAATACATTCGTGTAGTTTTAGCTGTTTTTAGTTTAAGAGGGCAAATAATATGATTATGTGTAAAAACCGAAATTAATTAATAGTTTCATATAAACATCGCCTTTATTGAGAAAAAACAACTTAAGGGCTGGTTCATACTTATGACAAAACGTCTTTTGAACAAAGTCCAAAAGACTTTTGTCCTTTGGACTTTGTCCAAAAACAAAATCCAAAGGGAAAAGTTTAAAGGGATAAGTCCAAAGGAAAAAGTCCAAAGGACAAAATCCAAAGGACAACGTATTCATACTTTTATCCTTTGGACTTTTCCCTTTGGATTTTGTCCTTTGGACAAAGTCCAAAGGACAAATTCTAAGTAGCGTTCATATTTCGTCCAAAAGCAAAAGTCCAAAGGACGTTTTGGCTTGTCCAAAGGATGTTTTTGCTTTTATAAAATTGTCCTTTGGTCTTTGTCCAAAGGGCGTTTTGTCATAAGTATGAACCTAAGTTTACGTCTTTCGACCGCTTGCATTATTTTTGTACAAAGTATAATTTTTTTGCTAAATTTTATTTTTTTATATATAAATATTTTTCAATAAACCAATAATCTTTAGATAATTACTTTTAGCATCATAGTCACAAAAGTTTTTTTTATTTTATACAAGAATATATAACATAAGCGAATGTTCGCCTTCCCAGTAAATGAAAAATTTGCACAAATATCTGAATAAAAATTTGCTAGAAAAGTCGCACCTGCGCAGAGTGGCTTTTTATGCGCAAACGTAATCGCAGTGCGAAGAATACATTGAGTGCAAAGAAACTCGCAAATTGTTTGGCATGAAAATTAACACTGCCTTAAAAATCGCTTCGCGGAAAAACTTGGAGAAAATGGCGGATTTTTGCAAGAAAATCGCACAAAGTTTTGCATGTGCAAGTTCTTAAGCAAAATTTTGGTCAAAACTAGTTAGTGTACAGTTGGACATTTTCTTGTGTTAAATATTTATGCTACAGAATATGTAACACAAGAAAACATCCGACAGTAGACTAAATTTAAATAAAATTTTGCTAGAAAAGTCGTACATGCGCAAAGTGTAATTTTATGTTGTGCAAAAAAAATCTCAGTGCTAAAAAAGTAGCATTGAGTGGAAAACAGTAGCAATTTTTTATGAAAACTAACACTGCATTAAAAAATACTGTGCGGAAAAACCAACAGAAAATGGCGGATTTTTTGTATAAAGTTTCGCAAGTGCGACGGTACAAGCAAAATTTTGATTAAAAAATTTAATGTACAGTCTGGTGTTATTTATTCTTGTTATTAGGAGGAAGGGGGCACTAAAAACAACAGATCCCAAAAATTGATTTAATTTAGTATTAAAATACTTGCATCTCTTAAAATAAAAAGATCCTGATTTACAGTTGGTCTAAGTGTCAAGCCAGTAACGGCATGTAGCTACATTAATGTAAGGGACAATTTGACAGTCGCCAAAATTATCTGAAATTACTCAGGTTTTTTAACATTTTATAAAAATCGGTGCAAAAAACGTTAGTTGTCAAAAACAATAATTAGTTAAATTAGTTTAATTAATAAAATTGTTAGTTAAGTCCCACTAATAGAATTTTTTGTTTGGTTGTATGAAGATTTACCGCTGATAGTTAAGGGTTTTTTATTTTACTGTATAACATAGCATGTATATAAAAATAAAAAAACCAAGTGATATGAAAAACGGTGTGAGTGATACGAAATCTAGCTTCTTTAGATATTTAAGGACCATTTAAAATTGTGTCAACCTACAAGCATTACATAGGACTAAATCGTTTTTTTTTCTTTATAAAATGACTACTATTTCAAGCGTATTATAGGCACCTTGCACTGGAACTCTGTTTATACGTGAAGTATGCAATAGACATAAGCGTCATCGTAATGGATAATTACCGTATCTTCTACTTATCTTTCGTAGTATGCAGATCAACCGATCAAAAGCGCGCGAAATTTCAGTTGATCCGTCTGATCAACCATCGGTTGATCTGCATACTACAAAAGATAAGTAGGACATACGGTAATTATTCATTATGGTGAAGCTTATGTATATTGCATATTTCATGTATAAACCGAGTTTCAGTGCATGGTGCCTATACTAAAAAGGTATTCAATACTTAAGCATTGAAAAATACATTGTCACTTACGTGTGAACCTAACATTTTTTGTCTAAAATGAATCAAATTCATATTTTTTATTATTTCAAATCTAGATTGTTTTTTGATGAAGAAACTGAGTTTGCCAAATATATAATACAAATTATTGGAATTCATTTCCAAATAGGAAGAGGCCGTTTTTAAAGAAGGAGAAATATTTGCGGGTTTTCTGTTTTTGGTTTTACGTTCTCACGCGACAACCACACTCAGAACACCTGTCACAGGGGTTTTTTGGCCCAAATGTACAAAAAGTGACAAAATTAATAAAATTCGAACAAAACAAAATGATTCCATTTAAATTATTTTTCTTTTATTTTCTCAAAATCTAGGACGGATTTTATGGAAAAAACATGAGTTTACCAACTACAATATGTAAATAATAAAAGTTTGTTGGAATTTTTTGTCATTTCTGTTAATTTTGAATTTGTTCTTTTTTTTGACTTTTGAGGAAAAAAGTGGAAAAGCGACTTAAACGTTGTTGTAATAATAAATTTGCATTTTACCTTTTTTTGGTTCCGGATTCTCATGCGATAGCCACAATGAGATGACACGTTAGAATTTTAGGGATACTGAAATAGCTGGTATTGTTCGTGATGTTTTGTTTTGTTGAAATAAAAATAGAAGGAGCTAAAAATTTGAGATCTTCACGTTCATTAAAGATCAATTTTTTTTTCAAGTGCTTATTGGGTAAAATGTTATAGTGTCATATTTCTGTGGAAATTTATAACAACCTTCTGTTTAATGGGAGAGTTTTGACCATCTTAGATACACCAGCAGGGGTGTTTTTGCCTTATGTCTAAAAATGGTAAAAATCATTAAATGTTAATTAAAGAAAAATCATTCATTTCAAAAAAAAATTTTTTTTCCGAATTACGCTTTCTAATATATTGCGTGTTTTTTTAACTAAAAAAACCGTATTATTACGATGCGCTTCGTATGTTGCGACCTTGCTATTACGCTTATTTCCCCGCTCAGAGAGCGACTCTGCAGTATAACAACTTTCGTGAATAAGACAGTATACTCTGCACACAGTATTCCTATCGTTTTTGACCAAAAAGATCACATATGACTATAAAACGAGCGGTGCGGCGACTCAATACGTCAGGCGCTATGAAGCCCAGATTCAAAATGGCGATTAGCGCGACATTTTCGGCAGAACCGGTCACAGTCCCGCGTAACGCTTACAGTACTAAGACTCTTTTTTTAGTTTTAAAATTAGTTTCTCGATTGGCGGGGTTGGCGATTAGGGCGAGAAGCGGGACTGTACGCCAGTCACCAGGTTTCTCGTGTTTGATTTCATCATCCTCCGGTGAAATGAGCCGGAGACCGCTCGGCGAAAATCAGCGCGTGAGCTTTTCTTTTGTATAATTGTGACAACAGAAAAAGTCCAACGGCAAAGAAAAAGGAGGACTCCGACTCTTTCCGGCCTGGAAATAGAGCCCCGAAGCTCAGGAGAAAGCGCTAGGGTTTGAAATACTGTACGAAGACAAGGATCGGTTTTGCACGGAAAACCAGGAAAGCGATAAAGCATTTGACTTTTTCGTTTTTTTCCACGTCGAATCAAAACGGACGGACGCACTGAAGAATCATTTTGGCGTCAATTCAGCACTTAGGGTTTTTTTGGCGAAATTTCTGAATTTTCTTGTTTTTTTATTTCATTTTTTGGTAAAAAATGTTAAACGCTTTTGAGCGGAAGTGATTTTAAATGCTACAAGAAAATTTTTTAGACTATATTAAGATAAAAGGCGTGAAAAGCTAAAAGAAAACAGTTAAGATGGTTGTAATAGGAATAAAAAATCGTACGAATGCAATAAAAATTTTTTGTTCTTGTCGTACTTAATCCTATTGGTATTATATTCCTATTGGTATTGTACTATATTAGGACCTTGTATTTCCAGTTTTTAGCAATTACAAAAAGAATGATTTAAGTATTTAAGTTAAAAAGTAAAAATTTGAAATGAAAAATTAATTACTAATATTTTCGCTTTTGTAATTATGTGTTTCTTGATTGTTAGAAGTGACGTGTTCTTGTGACCAAATAACTCTTTTACGTTCACCATAGGTTTTGTGCAATAATATTTGATTTTTGTTAATTTTTATGAAATTTTCATTTATTATTCACCAAATAATTATTAAACACATTAATATTATAAAAATTAAAAATAGTTCCTTTCAATTTGATATAGTTTTTTAACATATAAGACGTGATCAATTTTCAACAATAACCAGTGCACCAATTTTTATGGCGTTAAACTTTTAGCCAGACCTATACTTGAGGACGCCGGTAAAAGTTTGGTCCCCTCATTTGCTATAAGACATAAAAATTAGAACATGTTCAGTGTTATTTTGCGATTACGAAGTTTAAATCAAATAAGTTTCCTCCTGCAGTAGTTTAATTCAAACACAGAAAAAAAATTTTAAATTTGATTCACTTTAGGTGCGTAGAATGCGTTTTGATATCTTATTAACATGCATATTAAATTATTTTTTCTTATTACTGAAATGAAAAAAAAATACTCAGTGCATTTTTAGTTTATATCCCGCCATTGTTCGCTAGCAAAAACTAATTTTTAATTACCTAAATTACTCTTCCGACCACAATTTTTTCGGTGCAAAAATAAGGCGGTGGAGAAATGAGATGGCGGTGATGACTTGAGAGAAAATAACTGTCGACCGTGGTCGGTCGCGCAGCGCCTGACTGTGCCTGTGCCCGCCGTGACTGTGCCCAGCTTCGGCCCACGCGATTTCTAAGCTGACTGTGCCGCCGCTAGAGAATTTGATTGGGAGACTGACATAGGGGAGATTGTATTACAATCCAGCTTCGCCCCCCCGTGGGCCCTTGTGTCTTCTCCATACATATTTATATAGTTCTTTGGTGGATGCTGACAGCGAGCAGTTTGTATGTTGTTGTAAGTTGTCTTGTGTACGGTTGGTTGGCATGCCGACTTTTAGTTTTCGATTATGGATCCACGAAATTCAGTTTGTTGTGTTATATTCTTTATTGTACTATAAGTTAATTAATTCTTGTATTATTTTATTGAATTTCATTTAAAGTGTTTGTGCCTACGATTGGTGGGAATACCGAGTCGTCTTTTAGAAGCTTGGATCCACGAAGTTCAGTTTTTTGTATTATATTTTTATTGCATTATAACTTAATTAATTAGTGTATTATGTTATTTTATTAAATTTTTTTTCGGTTTGATACTTTTTTCTCTGTTTACAAAAATTTTACAATAGGGTTTAAACTCATGGGTATTTTTAGTTTTGGTGCTTTTTTTATCTCCGATTTCTTAGCTTTTGACCCCGAGTTTAAGATTCTTATTGTCTACAAACCTTAAAAAAATTTTGATCAGAATTTAACAATCTCCAACTGTTATTAAAAAAGGTATAAAAAACTTATGAGAAAAGCGAATATATAATCCATTTCATATGTACGTTTAGAGATAAGTGTTGAAGGACGTTCAGACCTAAGCGACAAAAGGCAACACGGTCACACGACAGAAAAAAGTCACGATGTAAACGCAGACGGAATGCGTTGTCACTAATCACTTGTCACTCCATAGTGAACTAGCTTTTACTGTCGCACTGGTGTATGGTTCTTAGCAAGCGGAGCCCAGTTTAAGAATCTCAGATATTTATATCTTTTTAAAAAGTCACAATTAGAGCCCTGTGCTAGGTGGGACATTTAAATCCAAATAAAGTGCCTAAATTTGAGACGAGTTAAGAATCGCCTTAATAAAAAACTTTGTTACAGGTAGGGTATCTGACTTAATTTCGGCCAGACCTTAACTTCGTCCACCAATTTAGGGTGCTAGAAAATTGGCTTATTTTTAAAACATAGAAGAGCTAGCACAAAAGTAGCTGGATGAATGTTGAATAAAGTGTTTCTGCAAAAGTTTTTATTTGTGTTATTCTGTATTATCAACATTTTAATACAAAAGGTGAATTTTTTGTGATTTTCTGGATTTTTGCTTTTTGTTTAAACTGCATTAAATTAAGAACGAAGCACTATATAACCTTAAAATAACTTCTGTTGAAGGTTCATATAATTGTTAATTTTCATGTTTTGATATTTTCTTTAAAATCATTGCGTTTAACTAGATGCGCATTTTAAGACTCCGTTAAATTCGGCCACATTAAAATTGACGTGAAAGAACCTGTTTAACACGATTCGCACCATCATGCGTACGGGTGGGTTGACATAAAACAAAAATTACTGGGTTGTATTAAATTATGAATAGACCGGATGGAATTTTTCTAAAACAATATAGAAACACATTAAAAAAGTCAGGTTATTTTCTTGAAGGAGGGATGCAGTCATATAGTGAATATAGAAAATATCAATGTCAATGGGGTTCCCCCCCCAACCCACCATTTACCAAAATATAAAGTACCAATGCTTCAAAAAATTAAAACACAGAAAGTAAATTAAAATACAGTAAAAATACCCTGTTATTTTCTTTGGCGGAGGGAGGAAAATACCCTGTTATTTTCTTTGGCGGAGGGAGGCATTCATAAGAATTACGTAGTAAATATCCGTGTGACCTAGAGTAATCTGGCTCCCAATAAGCTAGGTTTGAACTATCAATAAACCGTTGTAGGAATTTCTCAAAGATTATTAAAATGCAGTAAAAAAAACTTAGGTTATTTTCTTGGCGAAGGAATGCAATCAGATATGAAACATCAAAGATATGCAAGGGTTGGTGTGAAATTATACCACTTCTTAATTTTTAACGTTTTTTACCCTTAAAGTTGATAATTTTGGGTTATGTAATCGTTTTTTGTGTTTTAGACTTTTGTTTTTGTTTTTTTTAACTTAAAAGGTGGCCGAAATTAAGACGGATTTGGTTTTTTGTTATTTTTACGTTAAAAATATAAAAAAAACTCAATAGAGGGAAACAAAAATTTTGAAAAGTTTTCTTTAAAGTTGGCCGGCTGTAACAAAAGCCATTTTATGTTAAGATACACACCAACAAACTCAACAAAAAAACATATGATATTAAAACTTGTGTTTTTAAGGTTTTTACATAATATTTAAAGTCTTGATAATAGCTATAAAAGTTTGCAAACAGGAAAAAATTAAGTTATATGTACCAAGAACAATACTTAAGGATAAGTTTGCAACCTTCAAAAATATTTCTCGTTTGTTTTAGCAATAGTTAAAGCCAGTTTTTTCTAGGTGGCCGAAGTTAATGGCACGCGCCTTAACTTCGGCCACTATTAAAAAAGTTTAAACCTCTACTGATACATAATATTTAAAGTCTTGATAATAGCTATAAAAGTTTGCAAACAGGAAAAAATTAAGTTATATGTACCAAGAACAATACTTAAGGATAAGTTTGCAACCTTCAAAAATATTTCTCGTTTGTTTTAGCAATAGTTAAAGCCAGTTTTTTCTAGGTGGCCGAAGTTAATGGCACGCGCCTTAACTTCGGCCACTATTAAAAAAGTTTAAACCTCTACTGATTTTTAGGTGTAACAGAAATTTTTAAATTTTCCACTAGAATAACAAAAATAGCTGTCGTTTGATTTTTAGACGAAATCCTGCTCTATTAGAGTAACCAGAAAAAAATTATCCAAAAAAATAAAAAAGGTGGCCGAAATTAAGTCAGCTACCGTACTACTTTAGATTTCGATTTTAAAAACAAAGCAGTAACTTATAAGACTTGTGTAATAATTTATAGATTACGATTACGGTGCGTCATTAAATTCACATGGCATGGGTTACGCGCTGCTGATTGGGCAATCAGTATAGCCACCTTGCACTGGAATTCTGTTTATACATGAAGTATGCAATATACATAAGCGTCACCATAATGGATAATTACCGTATCTCCTACTTATCTTTCGTAGTATGCAGATCATCGATCGTTATTTCGCGCGCTTTCGTTTGCTTGATCTGCATACACCGCAAGATAAGTAGGAGATACGGTAATTATCTATTATGGTGACACTTATATTGCACACTTTATGTATAAACCGAGTTCCAGTGCAAGGTGTCTATAATGTTTATTTTTACTGCTGCGTTCAATATTTTTTGCGCGCTTTCCCTATCAAAAAAATTAGAAAAAAAAAATTTTATAGCTCAATGATACATTTTTTGTTATGTTTTTTTTTTTATAACTAAATGCGTAGTTTGTAATATCAATTTTCATTTTAATCAATATGTTTTGAAAAGGTTGACCCATATCAGTTAAATACTTTGAGCCCAGTCAACTTGAAAATTTAAATTGGATTTTAAAACTGCTAGTTTAAAGCCGGAATTAGAAAACTCCGTAAAAAAATTTAAATCGCTAAAATTTGTATCTTATTTATGTAGTCTTATTTTTAATCTAAACTAGTATTGAGAAATTTGGAGCAAAAATTTGAAATCGGTAAAACTTATGTATGAACTCAACAGTTGTTCTTATTTTGCGCTCAAACTAGTTCTTTAGTTAAGATTGTAACGAAATAAAGAAAGAAAAGACACCAACGAAATAATCGCCTAACCAAGAAACCGAACCGAACCGAACCAAACCAAGAAACCGAGCCGAACCAAGAAAAATGCAAATGTGTGAGCGTTAGCCTGTGTACTTGGCATTATTTTTCGTTTTAAGTGAGAATTAAAAGCTCTTGAAAAAACATTTTTAGGTTATTTAACCTTACTTAATTTAGGACTATTTGTTTTGGTTTATAGAAGTTTTGAAAAAAAGTTTGCAAAAAAATTGAACGAAATAATACACGAGATTACCCTATCGCATTAGTGAAATTAGCAAAAAAACGACATAGCTCCGGAAATCCTAGCTTCAAGGGGTGCTCCGAAGCAACAGGGAATATTACTGCTTCAAATACACATTCCGAAGGCGCGCCTGTTGACACGTCCGAACTAACAAGGGGCGGAGCTACACATGGAGCTACGAACTTGAAGGGATGCTCCAGAGCTCCGGAAAATATCACAATTTAAAAAAAAGATTACAAAGGCTCGCCTGTTCCGAGGGAGCCGTCTCCGGACTTTTAAATGTGCTGATTTCAACTAAACGAGTGGTGGAGCTCCGGAGATCTGAGCTTCGAAAGAGCTCCTGCGCTGCCAGAAAAATTATTAATTCAAAAAAATTCCTCTGTTCCGCCTGTTTTGAGAGACCCGTCTCCGGAAATCCAATATGCGTAAAAAAAGTGTGGAACTTCGGAAATTTTTGTTTAGTTTTTATGGTACGACGGAACTCTGAGGAATATCACAATTTCAGAGAGACATCCCGAAGGCGCGACTGTAAACAGTGGGACCCATTTCCGGAATTTCCAAGGGGCTTGTCTGAATCAAACAAGAGGTTTATTTACGGTGATTTGAACTTTAAGGGGGTTCCAGAGCTACGGAGAATATCAGAATTTAAGTAAGGCATTCCGCAGGCATGCCTGTTTTTAAGTGTTTTTTTTCAGAAATCCAATGGGCGTGTACGGGGTAAACAAAGGGGGAGCTTCGAAGATTCGAGCTTGGAGGGGTGCTTTGGAGCTCCGAGTATATTACTTCAAAGAGACACTACGCAGGCGCACCTGTCCAAAAAAATTTAGACAAAATAATCCATAAAATTATTTTGTTGAATTCTATTAGATTAACAAAAAAAATGTGGCGGAGCTTTGGAAATGCAAGCTTTAAGGCGCGCTCCAGAGCTTCGGAGAGAGCTATTTCGAAGGCGCGCCTGTTCCCAAGGATCCGTCTCCGGAGTTCCAAAAGGGCGCGTCCGGGATAAACGAGCAACAACAGCCGGCCGCGGAGCAAAGGCCGGAAGGACATTCCTCGTGTCCGGGCGTATACCTGACCGGCACGAGGAAATATATTTTTCGCGCTTGGGTGTTCCGACGGAAAATAACGCAAATCTTTTTTTAAAAACCCGAAGCACGCTTTTGTTTCTGCATGGCAACTGAGGTGGGAAAAAACAAGGCAGTATTTTTAACTCGTGTAGGAGTGTGTCCGGAATTTTTAGAGGTATTAATGACTGCTTAACGCTGAGGTGTTTTGAAGATAAGGTAAATGATGATACATTGGCACTATAAGCGGCTTATTTTTTAGCCAGGTAGACAGGTTTCACGCGACTGAGCTTAGGAAAAAGTTTGTTGGTCATTTATTATATTTTCCGGACTAGAACTATAAACCTTTGTAAAGTGGTGTTAAACGGTTCTAAAACGTTGCCCCAAGGTGTCCTGGAAATGCTCTTTTGTATCATAAAAAATGATGCCATTTATTATAAAAAATATTTTTGTAAACCAAACCAAGTCTTTTTTAGAACACATAAAAAATAATTATTGAAATCATTATAAACGTTTTTTTTCAATCCGATTTTTAATTCGCTCATTTAAAGTATTATAAACTTTAGTTTAAAGTAATACAGATTTCAAAACATCTATATTATAATTGTTTTTAAGTACTAAAATTACACGAATACCGATATTTAAAAAATTGTGATTACTTGGGATTAATTATATGTACATGCAAAAATCGCAAAAGATAACAAAACTTACGCTAAACATAAATTTACAAAGGCGCACTTAGATAGTTTTATAAAAAAATCTTTTTTTAGTCAAATATACGTATATTTATTAATTGAAAAAATATTGGTTGGTGTTTTAAGTTCAAAAAGTACATGCTGATAGTTTGCTCATAAAAGACTTTTTGCAAAGCACATTTTGTCTCTAAAAATTCTAAACATAATTTCTATTTATTCGATATACGTTTTTTACTACAAAAAATAACACTTAAAAAGATAAAACCACAAAGATACTCAAAAGTACAATTATAATTGCTCGATCTGCCAGTACAACTGTTAAGGCAAGTTCGCTTAATCAAATTTCCTCCTAAAATGTAACGAGATAAAATTAAGTCAGGATCAAGAAAATATATGCAATAAACGTTATGATTATATTAATTTTCCACTGTTTTAAAGCGGCGGGGATTTTTAACGTGATTCCTGATTTTAACTTTTTTTCAGTATATTTGAATGGAGTTTTCGGAAAAATATTTTTGGCTATATTTTGACGATTCTTTGTTTTGCGATGGCTGCGCTAAAACTGGCGGAAACAGTTGTCGTTAATAAGCTTCGTCCTGAAAGCTGACGGTTATTTCGGCCGGAGTTTACGGCCGGAGTGGTCAGCTAAGGGTCTTTACTTCTGAAACCCCTTCCCTGTCAGTTTACCGCCTATGAAAAATGAGACATTTCTCTAGGACAGGCGCGCAAACTAGTCCAGACGAGTTAACCGGTTCGTGTACTCGATTGGGCTGTTAATTTAGCCTTATTTTTCAGTTTAAAATAGTAAATGTCCACAATTTCCAGCGTTTTACAGTTACTAAAAGTAATGAAATAGGACGAAGATCAGTAAATAAAGGTTTGAAGTTTAAATTCTGTTGAAAAATTCCCATTTATAATTATATTTTTGTAAGTAACTGTTTTCCATCTAAGTATTACAGTTAGTTAGGTTGATGGAATGCATTATCGATAGTAAAGCTTAAAGCAAAAATTTGGATACCAGTTAATTTAGTTTTAGATATGGCTGGTCCACAAGTCGTTTCTTGTATTTAGAATACACAATTATACACAATCTAATAGTTATTTTGTTATTTAGTTTAGTATTTTAACGATGCATTTTTCCAATTTAAACGTTTGAATTAACGTCAAATGGAAAAACTAATTGCAGACACATTGTTTCTTTTAAATTAGTTTTGTTATGTTTTTTGCAAACAATCGAATTAATCAAACAATCAAATAAGGGTTTTATTAACCCTTACCAAAATTATTTATATTTTACACAGGTGATGTTCCACAGGTATACGGACTCCGCTTTTAAGAACTCTGGAACAAACAACGGAGCTCTGGAGTCGTGCCCTACTTTTGTACTTATTATTTGTAATTAAAAAGTAATGTCATGGATTATTTCTTAAACATTTTTGTAAAATAAATTTTTAACAACTTATTAAACAACAAAAAAATTCATAAAAATATGGTTGGAATAGTTTAGAACATAATTCTAGTTAATATAGGTGAAAATCACTCTTTTATGGGGTAGAACTCTTATGGGTTTAAAATCACTCTTTTATCCGAAAGTCCCTCCACCTTAAAATGTCGGAGCTCCGCAGAATGGTATTGGATGGTGGAACATCTCTTGTTTGCACTAGTATTGTAAAAAGTATTGATTTTGGATTATTTTAAGTAAAAGTAAAAGTAATTTGAAAAATTTTAATTTAAGTAAAGTAAGAGTAAAAGTAATTTGTGATTTTTTAATTTAAGTAAAGTAAAAGTAAAAGTAATGGTCAAAATTTTATTTAAGTAAAGTAAAAGTAAAAGTAAGACCTATTTTTTTAAGTAAAAGTAAGAGTAAAAGTATAATAAAAGTAATTTTGAAACGGACCAAAACACTGGTTTTTGGAGCTCTAGAGCTCTGTTGTAAAGTTATTTTGCTAATTTTATGCATAAATTATCATTTTAATAAGTTTTTTGGCAAAATAAACGGTTTTAGCGTGTTAGCGGCTTAAAAAATTATTTTTTGTCATTCACTTTACAAAAAGCCTTTAAGGGAATCTACCCATTAAAATTACTTAAATTTTACTTAAATTAATTTAAGTATTTGCAGAGGAAAATCCGAGTAAGAGTAAAAGTAAAAGTATTTGAAATTTCAAAAATCGAGTAAGAGTAAAAGTAAAAGTAATTGAATTTTCAAAAGTCGAGTAAAAGTAAAAGTAAAAGTAATCCAAAATCCATTACTTTTATTACTTTAAGTAAAAGTAAAAGTAACTTTTTACAACACTAGTTTGCACACAAATTTTTTTATGACTGTAGCAATATATTTTTAGATTTCATTATGTATTTTGCTAAGTTTTTGTCTTAATACATTCAATCCATTGGTTTTAAATTTTTATAACGTGGCTTTGTGTTTTTTTATTCATAACAGTCATCTTTTTGACTAAACAACAAATATAACCTTTTTTATTTGCTATAAAATTTTTTCGTTTAACAGTGTGCATTTGTTTGCTATTATTATTTTGTTGTATAATTATTTAATAATTTCTCTGCTCACAATAATAATTGTCAAAACTTGTTACA
Source organism: Microlaimidae sp. YZB2_3 (assembly GCA_030248175.1). Lineage (NCBI taxonomy): Eukaryota > Metazoa > Nematoda > Chromadorea > Desmodorida > Microlaimidae > Microlaimidae sp. YZB2_3. The sequence continues at coordinate 37,990 of JASAMX010004446.1, read as the reverse complement.
ATTATTAGTCCTTAAAAGCATAACATTTTAATCTCTTGCTTTTGAAGTATTTTAAAAAACTGATTTAAACCTTTATTTTTATTTTTTTGCATTTAAAATGTATTTTTATTAACAAATAAAATGTTCAAAAATCCTTGACTACAATAGCTTGCCATGTTCGACCCGAAAATGGAGCTATCAAACTCTGCTCTTGAAACAATCGCATAAAGTAACTCGGCCGTTTGTTGACGACTTGTTTTCCAGGGCGCTTCTTCTGTCTTGTGTTTCATTCTCCTGGGGAACAGTTGTCGTCAAAAGGTAGCGTCCGTTCCTGCCGGCTAGCCACTAGTCAGCTAGTGGTCAGTCGGCGGTCTGCTTGTCAGCTCCTGTGCCCTGAAAAATGAGACACTTAGCGAGGCACAGGCGCGTCCTTTGACGCGAGAGCGGCCCCCGAGGGCTTTTAGCCCTCTAGGAAGACGCTAGGCGGACATTTGCCAGCAGCGACTGCGCGCGGGCATTCTTCATTCTTCTCGGCTAGCGGATCCGCTACTTACTTGGATCGTGTCTGTAACGGCCGCCGCCACTTTGGGTTCCAAGACGCTCGGGTGCATTCTCGCAGCAGGGTTGGAGAAGCCGTCCGTCGGTTAACTGAGCGTGTCAGAAAGTATTGTTGAGCTGTTGATGGTGTGGGAAGAAGTCGCTTCCCGCATTTTGTTTTCTTCTTACTACTAATCGTTTAAAAGCAAATCATTCCATTGTTTTGTTAAAATTAAGTGGTAATGAACGCCGCCGATAATTGTGTTCTATAAATTCTATTGATTATTTTGTTTTTAAACGTATTTCTATTTGAAACTACTCTTTTGATAGTGTGGGTAAAATTTGTATTTCGCATTTTATTTTGTTGTGGGCTGAAGTTTACTTTTTTGTTTACTAGTAATCGTTTAAAAGCAAATCACTCAATTTGTAAAAGTTAAATAGTAATAAACACCGCCGATAATTTTTTTATATAAATTCTGTTGACTGTTTTGTTTTCAGATGGGTTACTTATTTGAGTTGTTGGTGATACGGAAGAAAGTCATTTTTTTTATTTCAGTCTGTTTTTAGTTAAGGTTTGCTCTTTTCAAAGCAAATCGCTTAATTGTTTTAAAAAACATTAAATGTTAATTAACGCAGCTGATAATTTCTTATACAAATTTTATTGAGTTTTTTTTTTGTTTTTTAACGGGCTACTATTTCAAGCTGTTGACAGTATGGAAGGATGTCGCTTCCGGTATTTTACTTTGTTTTCAGCTAGCGTTTACTTTTAATACTTTAAAAGAAAATCGCTCCATTGTCTTGTGAAGTTAGATGTTAATAAACGCAGCCCATAATGTTTTTATATAAATTCATTGACTGTTTTGTTTGTTATTTTTTAAAACAATAGTTACGAGCAGTTGATATTGTGGAAGGGATTCCTTTTCCGCGGTTTATTTTGTTGTTGGCTAACTTTTACTTGTTTTTACTACTAATCCTTTAAAAGCTATCCATTCCATTGTTTTTAAGAAGTCAAATGTTAATAACTTTCGCTGATAATTTTTTCCAGTGAATTTTTATTATCGGTATTGCTTCAATTAAATATGAGCTTTTCATGTTGTGGGCGGATTTCGGTATCCGAATTTTGTTTAACAGAGTTTTGTGTTTTCTGATTGCTTGTAATCTGTAAAAAGCGATTCACTCCATTGTTTCGCAAACATTGTTTCGTTTTGTTTTAAAAACGTATTAGTGATTTTTTTACCCTCCAATATCATGCTCCTGAGGCCATTTAAAAATGGAAAGAGCTCCGGAGCTCCCGAGCTCCGGGGCTCCGGGGGTTGCTTCAGAGCGCCTAAAAAGGGTATACTAACTTAAATTTATATAAGTTGTGTTTTGTAAATGTAAAAATTTATCGTTTATAAATGAGAGGCGTATTCAAAAATCTTTTTACCAGTTTATTCAAATAAAGTTAATTATATTGGCAGAAATTAGAATTATTTTACTTTTTATTCCTTCATTTTATATTATTCTTATCGTACCTGATCCAGTTTTTTGCTACTGAAAAAAATGTATTTTATCTCGCGTTAAATGATTTAATGACTTTTTTAAAATAAAAGTTGCTACTTTGTGTTTAAAACTCACATAAATTTTTAATGCTTGGTTTCTAATCCGATTTTATTTTAACATAAAAATAGGTGTTTCCTGGATTTTCGCATTATATGATGAGGTTCAAACACATTTTTGTTTTGAAAAAGTACCCACAATCATGACGTTACAAATTAATAAGAGACGATTAGGCCATGTTATTGTTATAAAATATGATAACTCTGTTTTTTGCCGATAAAGTATGAATACAAAAATATGATTTTTTTTGTTGTTGTTACAACAGCCCAGAATGGCACACTACATTTTGAAACTTTTCTTTGTGACTTTGTTGTAAGCCGGGTTACACCAATTTAAAATTGAAAGAAATCTATTTTAAATTTAAAAAAAAATCAGTTATTTAATAATCTTTGAAAATCCTTTTTGTAAACCTTTTATTAAGCTTTTTGACCAAATTTTTATTATATAGAATATTTTGTTTTATTACGTTTTGATTAATTTTATCATTTTTTAATTGAATCCTAAAAATGTTTAAGAAGAATTACTAAACTCATGGTGATTTAAATATAATGTTATGCTGGTGCCGTACTATCTAATCATAATTTTTGCCAATTTCTTAAGTTAAAAAATGTGCAAAAAAAAAACAAAAACAAAAGTTTTAAAGAACATTCGGGTAATATCATTAAAGGAGCACTGTCACAAATCAAATTCCTATAACGCCCGAACCGGACTGCTCCATTAATACTGAACCGATTTAGCTGAAATTTAAAAATGTTGTAGCCTTGTAGTGGAGCACTCTAAATTCCGAAGTTAAGTTAGGTAGGTTTGGTATTAAAGGAGCAGTCCGCTTCGGGCGTTATAGGAATTTGATTTGCGACAGTGCTCCTTTAAATAAAATTAAATAATTTTTTTTAATTTTATTCAAAACCTAAATGTTTAATAATAATTTTTAACTAATGAAAATCAAACTTTATAAGAGTCAAATTATATAAAAGTTTTCCAGTTTAGTTTTTATTTGATAATTGGGGGATTTAAATTTTTCTCAGTTTTTATGTAATTAGTGCTTTATGGTGTGTGTGATAAAGTGGTTTAATCAGCTCACATAATTTTTGCTCTCTCCACTTCTCCTTTAAAAATTTTTTTAGACGTTTTTGTATTACTTCTCTCACTTCCTTTTCTATTGGTTTTTCTTCTTAGATTTTTTCATAGTTATTAAGTTTACGTTCCAATTTTTTACATTGTTTTGTTTTTTATTGCAATTAAAATAAAAATTGGAACTTGGTTAAGCTTAGGTTAAAGTTTAAAGTTACACTTTGGCTTAGGATATAATGACTTTACTCAAAAAGATCCAAAATTTTGATTTAGGTCAAAAGATCCGAAGAAACTTGGAGCTGGAACTTAGAGCCGAAAATAGGGAACTTGGAGTTATAAGTGGGGAACTTAGAGCCAAACGTAAAAATCGTTAAAACGTTTACCTAACCCTAAGCGAAGCCAAAAATTAGCACAAACCATTTTATTTTCAAAAGCTCCAAGTTCCCATGGTTCGTGACTCAAGTTCCCGAAAAATTCTGACGGCTCCAAGTTCCCTGCTTGTGGCTCTAAAGACCCCGTACCAGAATCACGATAGTTAAAACCATCCCATTTAAACGGAAATTATTCAGTATTAATATTCTTTACAGAGATAGGTATAAAGTTATAGAATCACTTTTAGCCAATTAGTGCTTATGGAAAAAAGGAGATCTTTCATTAATTAGAGATTAATTTTTCCGAAGCACTAATTGGTTAAAAGTGATTTTATTAGCTCCTCCCACAGCCATTCCCACAGAGCAAAACGTATATGCGTATATATACGTGATAACGAATACTATATGACAATTTGAAGATCCTTAAATTCCTGACGTGATTTAAATTCAGAACTCAATCTTTTTTTTATTTGCTGAATGTGTCAGCTACGATTTAAAAATAAATCACCCGAATATTCATAACTTAAATCGAGAATATTTTAAAAACCAAAAATCTCCAAAGAATCAAGAGTACCTGAAGCTTATTTTCTTCCCGCCGAAAGTGTCTGCGTTATAGGAACAATTTTAAGTATTGGTGTAAAAACGAATTTCCCTTTGCTTGTCATTTCAACTTTTAATAGAATTTTTAAAAAAAATGGATGGCGTCATAAAAAACAAAACTTTCACGCATCAGTGCGATGCTTGCCCTTTCGTCTTTTGATAAAATGTTTAAAAAAGATGGCGTCATTGGCGGACGCATTCCCGACAATGTCTATACGCTCAGTTTTTGCTAAATTTTTAAAAAAGGATGGCGTCGTTAGTAAACGGGTTCCCGACAATGCACCCACCGCCATCTGAATTAGAACTGAAAGATGTCCGGGTTTCACAAGCATAAGGAACCCGCCCGTCCTGGCCTTGCGGTTTCAAACCCGCACCGGTTTAAAACGTCAATAGTATCGTTTCAGCACTTTTCGTGCTGTTGAGCTTTAAAACGCGAAGTTAAAAATCATAATTTGTTAATTTTCTACAAATTTTTTTTGTTACAAAACTTCGCCATCTATTGTCGCTACTCTCTATCATTTTCGCAGTAAATTTCAATTTATATTAGGGTATTTTCGGCAATTTTCGCGTACTTTCGCGGACTTGGTACCGTTTAAACTGCCGGTGTCGTTTTGCGCGCCAAAAACATAAAAAGTCGCATAAATTGACTGCAGCCGCGAGACTCAGGCCGGGCGCCGAAAATATAAGGCACCCGCGACTTGCAAGCTAGCCCGCCAGCGAGCTACGATATGCATTTGGCGATAGTAAACTTTTGCTGCTAATATTTTAAGCATATTTTTGCGTTGTGTAAAGGAAGGTGTGGTAACTTAAAAAGTACAAATTGTAAAAGCAGACTAACGCACTATTAAGTACAACTTTAAAATCAAGTACCTTAATCTTTATTAGGTTTATATCGAAATGCAAATAAAAGTGTTAGTTAGTTAGTAAGGTGATGAGTATGAGCCTAATGATGATCTTATACGCAAAATCATGATCCGGAGTTTGGAATGCAAGCACGTCTCTGAAATGACTAATGTAAAATTCGTGTAACAGTAAAACACGTTTTTATTATTAAGCCGCGTTTTTAAAAAGCTTTCAAATTAATTACATTTTTTTTATTTTTGAGAAAATTGGCATTAATTTAGAGGGAGGCTTCGAAGCTCGGATCTTTGAAGAACATGAATATACATAGCCTGTTCAAACCAGAGTGGCAAATGACAAGTTATGCTGTCCGTGCGCCTTTAAATTATTACGCCGTCGTTGTTTTGCGGTGTAAACGCGTCACTTGTCAGTTGCCACTACGACGTTTACCAGCCATTAAAGGCTGGTTCATACTTCTGACAAAACGTCCTTTGGACTTTGTCCAAAAGACAAATACAGCGTAAAAACGTCCTTTGGACTTTGTCCAAAGGACAAAATCCAAAGGACAACGTGTTCATACTTTTTGTCCTTTGGACTTTGTCCTTTGGACTTTTTCCTTCGGATTTTGTCCTTTGGATTTTGTCCAAAGGACAAATTCTAAGTAGCATTCATACTTCGTCCAAAGAAAAAAGTCCAAAGGACGTTTTGGTTTGTCCAAAAGACGTTTCGGTTTTTTTGAAATTGTCCTTTTGACTCTGTCCAAAGGACGTTTTGTCATAAGTATGAACCAGCCTTAACTTTATAGTATTTGTAGTCTTAAAAGACAAAAAAAGTCACAGATACACATATTTATGACGACACATATTTTGACTGATCTTGTTAACGACTTACGGTTGGTTCATACTTATGTAAAAACGTCCTTTGAACAAAGTCCAAAGGACAAACACAGCGTATAAACGTATATAAAAACGTCGTTTGGACTTTGTCCAAAGGACGTTTTTACATAAGTATGAACCAACCCTTAGTGTGCTGTAGACTTTCAATTAAAGGTTTTGTTTTTCGGGTCGGTAATTATTAAGGCCATAATTCAGCACAACTACTCGGGAATCAGTGCGGAGCCCCGGATCTATTAGATAAATGTAATTCCGAATCAATGACTGTAGCCGATAGGTTTTCCTTCGTGTTGTAAAGCTATGAAAGCTATCAAAAGAATTGAGTCATAAAGCCGGCGATATAGCGCGTGACTTTTCCGACTTTACACCGGCGATATATCGGTTGGGGGCTCGTCTCGCCTGGAATTATGCTATCGCTATTTTGTCCGGAGTCATTTATATTCAATAGACACCACATTCCCAGCCCAAGCGTAATCTCCTGGAGGGCGACCGAATCAGATACTATTCCGAAAATTCGCTTACAATCTATTCTAGTGATGTTTCTACCCTCCAATATCACGCTCCGGAGCTCCTTCCAGTTAAAACGGAGAGAACTACGAAACTCCGCCGTCTTAAATATAAGCGATTATAAGTTTATTTAAGCGTGAAATATGTTTAAAATTACACTATATGTTATGTTAAGACTATTTCTAGCGTTTTTAATAAGTTTTGATAAAAATATAATTTACAAAACAATTTTGACAAAATAATTGATGGCATCACTTTTATTTATTTATGAAATTAGATCAAAAATAGGGCGGAGATCTAAGACTTGCTCCGGAGCTTCGCACTATTTTTGTACTAATTTCATGTATGAAGCTCCGGAGAACGTCACTAGTCTGTTCTACTCAAAAGTGTGCACAACGTATTTTTTAACCATTATCGTTTACTTCGCGTCTACAATAGAGTCTTTCCTCAAGCGCAAAATGTCTATTGTGTTTGGGTACTCGCAAATATATTTAACTGATAAAAAATAAGCTTTTGCAAAACGAAGTTATTGTTTTACTTAAAAATAGCATTTTTGTTGTCTTAAATTGTACGAAATTTTCGCTTTCTTTTCTTAGCAATGAGTTTTATTAAATGCTGTTAATTTTGCAAAATGATATTATAGCAATAAATCTTATAAGCAGATATTACTCTTTAGGTTAGGTCTTTTGTCAAAACACTTTAATTATCATTGGCTGCATATTATTATATTATGCCCTTTTATTGCTATTTTTTAAATTGTTCAGTAAGAAGTAGAGTTTTGTCTATTATTCTTTACTTGGTCGTATTTTCACCGTTTAAATATTTGGCGAAAAAAAAATTTGGTACCACGACTTGTGTCATAGATTCAGTCGACGTCGGCCGCCCAATCAAAACTTGAAAGGCGTGGTTTGGGAAAGCTGCGGGGTTTTCGCGACGCGCCAGTACCAGGAACGCCGGCTAAGAGGATGTTCAGGCGACGAGCAGCCAGAGAAAAGTCCGCTCCATAGGACTTCAATCCTGGCCGAACCCATCTTTACACACCGCACGCGGGCCCCGGAGCAGCTAACGCACATCAGCCGATCGTTTATTATACAGAACGAGACAGGGTTTTTATGTGGTTCAACGTCCTCCTGGCTTGCATAACCGAGCCATCCCCCATTCGACTCTCCTTAAGTCCCAATCCACCAGCGGTTACTACAACTGGTCCTTGTTTTTCGCACCCCGGGAAGTTTTTTGATAGCGGAGTTCTGAACTGCGCTGGCTGTATCTGATCGATGATAATGTAATAAAGCGCGGAAATGGTCTGCCGCGAAGTTTTTGTAGCGGTGGTATATATAGGAATTTTCAAGTAAGCTTGTACAAAAGCGTCGGAAAGACAATTTTATCCTAAATGAAAAAAAAATTGTTAAGTTGGTGTTATGTAGGTTGTCACTTGTGACATGGAAAAATCAAATGCAAAAATAATTTTGATTACAATTCTTTGAAGTAATGAAAATTTGAGTATTCTAAGTGAATATAAAAAAGGTGTGATTACAACATTGGTGTCAGCATTTTTAAAAGTTTAAAACTTCATTTAAACCCATTTTTATAATTAAATCACAAAAAAATGAGTTTATTAATTGACATTTGAGGTAGATGAAGAAAAAATATGTAACATTTGCGCTGACAAATTAGTTTTTTGGCCAAGATAAGTTGTGCGCAGACAAAAATAGGTGTTCTCAGTGTCGTAACGTTGTAAGCTGCGAAAAGCTATTCACGGCACTGTATTAAAAGAAATAAAAAAGCGGCAAAAACGTATGTAATTCTGTCATTTTTAATTTTGCATCAATTTTAACCTTTTTTATCTTAAAAAAGATAATCCAACTCTAAAAACAAGCTTAAGTCATATAGTTCTTAACACTAAATTTTGTAATCGGGAGACAAAATCTCGCGGGTAACTTAATGTCTAAAATTAAATACGAAATTTTTTAGCTTAACGATTTTTAATTTATTAAAACATAGATTTCTGGCTTAACCATTCATAAATATTGGCACTTCTAAATTATTTGACTTTTCTGATTTAATATTAAAATGTCTTCTAAATTATCTTACCTGCATTTTTTAAATTTTTTAAACATTCGAACATCGAAAGTGTTTTAGTTTACATGAAAACCCTGAAATGTAACATATGGCGCATATGACACTACTCTATATTCATTCCATAAATTAGCCCTTTGGTAGCTCCGAAGAACATTGTTTTGTAGCTCCGGAGAACATCATTTAGATTCGTACTCGCAGGACGGGTTCCCGTCACCGCCGGGCCAATTGACGTCAGTCCGTCGCTCTTTAAATAAGCAAAACCCGGGTGTTTTTGGTGACGCGGCGGTACCAGGAGCGAGGGCGGATGCGACGGGCGAGGGAAAAGTCCCGGTCGCGCACCATATCCCGTCGTTTTACTGCGTCAAAGGGAGTCACATTTGTTATAAAATACACTCAAATGTGACTTTTTTTTAAGATATCAAATGCGACCCTTTAGATTTATAGATTGAGGCGTAATCACGTGTAATTTTTAAAGATTATGACTTATTTTGCCGTAGTAAATAACGATATGACTGTGGCCCGCGTCTTGCGGTGCGCGTCTTCGCGCGGCCCCGCCGAAAAATAGCCGGGTGGCTCTGCTGACGGTATCAGAGCTAGCACAGAATGAAACACCCAAGATATGGCTGGCTAATAGTCCCGCGGCTTGCATAACTTCCCTCATTTGTGTCCTGCTTCAAACTTTTTGGTTTCGCGCAAATGATTTGGTTTACTTATCGGTATGTTTGAGAAAAAATTTTTCATCACTTTGCACCCAATGTAAGTTAAAACAAGCGGACAATAGTTTTTTTTAGTTTAATTATTATGCCTTATTCTCAGTTTACAAAAATGATCTTTTTAGAGTTTTTCATCTGCCAATTTAAAACTAAAATTTTCCATGGTCAATACTTGCACTTTAATTTAACGACAATTGATATTTATCCTTGAAGGCTGCTTTTTTAATGTTGTTTTTTAAAGTAAAGTTTTTGAATAAACAAGCTAAAAAATTAAGCATGAACTTAATGATTTCTAAAAGTATAATTAAAATTTTATGCAATGTCCTTGAAGTCAATAGGCTGAAAAATAGCCGTGTGGCTTTTCTTGCCGTATCAGACAGAGCTCGCACTGAGACGAAACGCCAGGGATGCCGCTGGCTAATTTCTACGGCTTGCATAACTCCGCCATCGCGCGTCTTGTTCCTAACTTTAAGTATTTATTTAGTATATAGTTTTTAAGGTTTTTTTTAATCAGTAAATTTGAAAGTGAAACTTTCCATCACTTTGCACCAAAGTTAAGCAAGTTAAAACAAGTGGACAATAATTTTACTTAAATAAATAACAACTTCTGATGTTTAAAACCAGTGAAGATTATTTTTATTTTTAGTTTAAATATTTAATAATTTGCTTATACTAAATTTAGTAATCTTCTTCTATAGTTTTTATTGATCTGAAAACACGAAGTGAAGGAAAGAAAGGTTGGGCAAAATTCACAAATTCACTGCCGTCGTTTGGTGTTTTTAACGAAAAAATCGCGGGTTTTTTGTACGGGAAACGCAATATTTTAACAAATACTGCACCAACAAATAACGATCAAGGTATCAAATTAGAGTAAAAGGTAGCCGTTTTTTTTAAGTGCATAATTTGTAACGTAAATCGTAATACCCATTGAGCAATTCGTCACGTACAGAATTGTCGAAAAATGCCATTTTTGGGGAGTCATAACTGCTGACTCACTGCAGATATTTTGTTGAAAAAAATTTTTGTGGGCTATTGGGGCCAAGGGTAACGTTTTCACAAAAAATATCAAAATCGAAGACAAAAAGTTTGACTCCGCACCGCACCTTTAAGAGAAAAGTTATTCATCATTTTTCACCATATGTAAGTTAATATCTTTGATCAATACATGAATTCTAATATAGCAAAATTAATGTTTAGTTTTGAAGGTCGCTTGGTTTGGCTTATTTTTTGAAAATAAGCTTTTTAAACAAACAAACTAAAAAACTAAGTACGAACTGAATAATTTTTTATAAATATAGCTTTAAACTTCATAAAATGTACTTAAAGTCGGGTAGCTTAATCGAATACGAGATGAGACACCCGAGTTATGACTAACTATTAGTGTCCCAGCTTGCATAACTCCGCCATTTGGCGTCCTGCTCCTAACTCTTAGTATCAGGTAATTGTTTTTTATTGACGAATTCGAAAGTAAATTTTTCCTTCATTTTGCACCTTATTGTAACTTAAGAATAATCTTCGCTGTTCCAACCTTAACAGCGTGATTTAAGCGCGTAAGTCACTTTTAGTTTTTGCGACTCTTCCGTGCTAGGAACTCAGATGTTTAGGCGACGATGGAAGGAAAAAGACCCGGCTCGAGAGCCATATGACTCGCGAATCCAGTCTTTACACACCACGAGAGATAGCCGGGCGGCTAGCACACGTTAGCTTATCGTCTAGCTATGCAGGATGAGACACGAGGGGATATGGGCTGGCTCCACGTCCCATCGGCTTGCATAACTCAACCATTCCGTGTCCCTACGCCCGGCTTTAGGACGGTTTGCAGATGGTCCTTTAGGTTTTTCTAACTTTTTATGTGAGACGCAGATTCGAGCGCCCGCTGGTTTATAGTGTATAAGAGTGCCGAAGATAAAATATGGAAATTATCGTATATTGTAATACGATAATAATACTTGTGAAAAGCCGTCCTTTTTTTATTTTGAACATGTACATGTGATTCTTTTTCAAAAGACTACGAACTCTTGCCGCAATTTATTGTGCTTAAATTTATGGTCCTTTATTAATTTTATTAAAGTCTGACAAGGTGCGTTATATCTTATGGTTTCTAAAATCATAAATTTACGCCTGTTTTCTAAATTTAAACTTCGATTTTATGTGTGCTTTAGCCGAAGTAATGAATCGTTTAAGATTTTTAACAAAAATTAATCTTTTAAAAAAAGAAGTTTATTGGAAAGCAAAACAATTAAGAAAACATTTTGAAGCAATATTTTAAAGAATTGTCGCGATGAAACACGAAAAAATTTCTTGATATTATTGTTATACTTTTTTTGACGTTATAAAAAATTAAACAGAAGTGCATATATTTTTAATTTAAAAATTCTTCATAAAATTTAAAATTCTTTTATTTAGGTAACTTACTTAATAATTTTTGTGTGCCACAAAAAATATTTAGTTTTGTCACTTAAAAATTCTTGATTTAATAAATTAAAAAACTTGCATTTTAATAATTAAAAGGTGCTAAATAACGTGTGTTTTTATATTTCTTAATGAGTTTTATTTGAATTTTTTCGTGCGGCCGATGTTATTAAAATGTCTACAATTTTCAAAATTAATTAACTTACTGTGTTTCATTGTTCGTTGTTTGTATTTTTGTGTTACTAAAAAAACAAAACTTTTTGTTTATTTCGGAAGAATTTTATTCTGAAAAAGTTTCATTTGTTAATATATCTTATTTACCATATTTTCGATATAGATAGAATTAATTAGCTATTTTAACAACACTACAGCTTAATTTCAAATGAATCTAAAAAAATTCATATCATCTGTGCCCTTATCAACAACAATACGTTTTATTATATTATTTTTTTAATTTCTTAATATTAAATTCATTATATTAAAATTTTTCCCTTGAACTTATAGTGTCGCTTACTAAAAAACTTAATCATGCGTAATAGATATTATTATTTTTTGCTTTAATTATGTATACTTTGTTTCTTTTAGTTTGGTTTTAAAAAATTAAAAAAGCTATTAAAATTCTAAAATTACTAATATATGCATTTGCAATATTTTTTTGCTAGAATTCAAATTTTAAAATATATTTCTAGTCGCAATCAAAATTGGCAAGTGGTTCTAGCAATGTTGACTCTGGGGCCTATTTCATAAAGACGTTTGTAAATTTTCATTTTACAAATCTCCGCCTATTTTTTGTAAATTTCATGATAGAGGATATTGGACACGGCAAATATTGATCGGTCAGCGGAGATAAAATGACGTCGCTGCGACCAATCAGCGCAGAGCATTGCCCGGAGTTGCTCCCCCTGGATTACAAGTCGAAAAACCTTTATCGTGTATTTTACAAAAAATAGGCGGAGATTTGTAAAATGAGAATTTACAAAGGTTTCTATGAAACAAGCCTCTGGAACAATTTGATTCGTTAACATCACACAATGAGTTAAAATCCTCATAAAATACACGTAACTGTCACTTCTTTTATTTTTTTCACAGAAAATTAAATATGAATTCTAAAAGGGTGAATATAGGTAGGTGGTAAAGTAATCACTCGTTCCTTGAGAAAATATCAGGTAGAGAGAAACACCAGACGCAACTTAATAATATTTGGTTACATCATCTCTGACAACTTTTTAAAATTATTTTTATTCTCGCGCTTTCATTTTTTATTTCTTTCTGGCGGCGAGCAGTTACGCCTTTGATCGCCTGAAAGATTTTAACTTTAATATAAAAATTATGTTTGGACTCACGTTGATTTTATAATGATTGTGAATCTTTATGTGTCAGTAACGGCGAATTGCAACAAATATTGTTTTTAAATTGTCAAAGTTGTTAGAATCACTTAACAAAGTTAATTGAATATACAAATATATTTTAAAATTGAACAATAGAGAAAAAATTGTACTACTGCAATTTTATTTTCCAATTATTTTAAAAACCACGTTTACACCACTTAATTTAAACTTAGTTACAACTTAAAGTTAAAATTCTTCTGGCTGAAATTTAGAGCGTAACCGCTCGTCGTCAGGAAGAAATAAAGAATGAACGCTTGAGAATAAAAATAATAAAAAAAAGTTTTCAGAGATAATGTAACCAATTATTATTGAGTTGCGTCAGATGTTTCTCTCCACGTGATATTTTCTCGAAGAACGAATGGTTACTTTACCACCTAGTCATTTTCACCCTGATAGAATTCATTTTTAGTTTAAAAACCACTTAATTTCAGTCACATGTACAGTTTAATTTTTTCGTTTCAGTCTGTTTTTTTATTATAGAAGTACATAAGATGTATGCAGTTTTAGTAAGTATTATATACACAACCACAAGTCCTATAATAAATGATGACTATCTGTAGGATACAGTTTTCAGATTGCTTGTGACAAACACGTTCATTACTAAGCGAAAAACGCCAGTAAATGTAGGTAGGTAGTATATAGAATTCGGTCATGATTGTTAATCTCCAACTATAAGGGACTTTGCTTTATCGTATTTTGTTCAACGTGACTGAATCAGAATCGGTATAAAAGAATGTTGACGATATATTTTTTGTATTATATAAATCGGTCATACGTATCTACTGCCACACGCCGCTGATTTATAGCTGTATGCGTAAAAGTATACTGATATTAAACTCCGTTCAAAAATGATTGAGGCTAAAAAAAGTTTTCTAAGTGAACATATCTCGCTAGCGGTACGGAGGATTATTATATCAATGTATAGCTACCATTAATTTTTACACAGTAATAAAGCTATTGTAAAAATTCCGTTAAATATATATTTATAAATACTTTGTATAGATAAACTCAGCTGAAATTTTTTTTCAGTCTCAATAATTTTGGAAAGACAAGTTTCTTCATGTTGAAATTACCGTAATTGTTATCTTCGCGCGTTTATAAACGCCACTTATCGCATTCTTAGCAAGATAGCGAGAAATCGAATCCTTAGCGGGAATATGCTCACCTCTAAATTTTTTTTACAGTTTCAATCATTTTCACACAGTTTTTTAGATAATTACACGATTACTTCTTGTTTCAAAAAAATTAAGAAGTTAAAATTTTTTTTTTTATAAATTAAAAAAAGAAATTTTTAAGTTTTATATTTTTTGAAATTTTTTCGTCTGGTGCCTGTTTCACAAAAACCTTTGTAAATTTTGATTTTACAAATCTCCGCCTTTTTTTGTAAAATACACGATAAAGGTTTTTCGACTTGTAATCTATGGGGAGCATCTGCGCGCACCGCGCTGCGCTGATTCGTCGTAGCCACGTTTTTCATTTCCGCTGACCGATCAATATTCGACGTGTCCTACATCCTCTATCATCTAATTTACAAAAACTGGCGGAGATTTGTAAAATGAAATTTACAAACGTCTTTATCAAATAGGCCCCTGGTTTACGTCTTGAGTTATTTATAAGAACAAAGAATTTTTTTCTTTTAATTAATATTATAGTTTCTATTTTTAAAGCTTTTGTTTTAAATTCCAAAGCGTTTGTTGCTAAATTTGGGTTAATTTTTTTTATAAAATTTGTTCTATTAATTTGCGCCAAAATACTCTTGCTAATTACTTTATATTTAATTAAGTTTTTACTACTTTGCACCAAATTTTATCTTTACGTTTAGTTTTCCATAATACAATACATATCAATATGCTTCAATAATTAATACGTATTAATATAGTTTTGAGTTTATTAGATCAAATTTAATTAGATTAAATTAAATGATTTAAAAAAATTTTATTAGATTAGATTTAATTAGATTAAATTAAATCATTTAAAAAATTTTTCGAACTCAAATATCGCGCTATAGCGCAATCATCAGCTGCTAGTATACTTACGGCCAAATACGGCCATTTCATCATTCTTTTACATGGGTTTTTCCAAGTAGGGCCTGTCGGGAAAAAATTTTAGACTTCGGTTTTTTGTAAGTGTTTTAGAGAACGTACCAGTCTAAAACATGCGTCTAAATATTGCTTAAAAATTAAAAAAACAAAACTACTATTTTGTCATCTTTTAATACAGCTTCTTTGTCCAAGTAGGGTCTGTCCGGGGAAAAAGTCAGCACTTCGGTCGTTTTCAAGCGTGTTACGAAGTGAATGACCTCCACACAGCAGCCCGCGGTGACGAAAGTAAACAGTAGAAAAAGCGGATTAATAGCTTGACGACGAGCTTGGGTGACACCACGTGTTCAGCACGCGCCCCAAACTCAGACCGGAAACGCCTCTCGACCGCCGCGCAAAAACACGTCCTGCACTAAGCCTTCGGAGCCAGTTGCCATATTGAAATAGTTTAGCGGACTTCGGTTTTTGCATTGGTTCCGTTAAAATGAGCATAGATACTTTGAACTCTTTCGAAAATCAGTTGGTCGCGGACGCAATGTAGCTTATTAAATACAAATTGAAGATACAAAATCGCTTTCAGCAAAAATACCTGTTTTTAACTAAACGTCATATGCTGATTTTTTTTCTTTTTTTTTGTAAATAGCTGTCAATAGCTGCGGTGGATATTTTACTTTAATGCTTATATCGGCAAATCAAGTGGTTTAAGTGGCGTAAATCAACCACATTTGGTTGATATTTTGATAGCGTTCTCTTGCAATATTTCTAATATATATAGTTTATAATCTGTTTAGAAAACATTTGTATCACATTAAATTTGGCAGATTAGCAATCCATCTGGGTTTTAAAATTATTTAAACAAATCTTTATACGAGTTTTTATTTTTGGAAAAATTTTTTTGTATTTTAGAGAACATGTAGTCTTTAATATTTTTTAATTTTGTACAACCCAGGGATTCTTTTGAATTGCGACATTAAATCTGAAAAATTTCGCTTTTGGATTCAAAAACCTTATCTGTTTTTGTAAATTGTTTTACGCTGTTATTATTCATTAACAAAAAAAACACAGCCATAGTTCAGGTTGATAGTGATTCGGTTTGTTTCCCTGAAACTGATCACAAGGAATTCGTAAGAACCCTAAAAATATTGTATTTTAAATTATTAAATTCAATTTTTTTATCAATATATTGAGTATTAAATTGAAGAAATAAAAGAATACCATGAGACACAATAATCTTGAAATTTAATATTTTCCTGCTTAAATTACTTTAATTTGGTGTTCTAAAATTGATATATAATTAGCTGGTATTATTAATATAAATTGTTTAGAAAATCAACAATGCTATGTAGTTTATTTTAGAAATTCTTAAAAATTTTTTTATATCATTATTATGTAAATCGGTTCCTTTTCATTATTAACCTTTATAGGTTTATCGTTAATTATGTTATATGATTTAGCACTATGATTCTGCTCTTTAATATTTTTCATCGTAAACCACACGCTATTTAAACTGAAAACAAGAGCGGATAGACGAAAAATATGGTGCTGGCGGATTTTTAAAGTTATAGAACGATAATGTTGCCTCAAAAATTTCGATGTCTACTTGACGATTGCACATGTGAAAATTTTAATCCCGGTGGTGGGATACAGAGAACGTGCAAAGACTGCGGCCATACTTGGCTCAACCACGGTAAACTTTTTTATTTTGTCACACGTTAATATTTGTTGTTTTTTTTATTATTTTGTCTTACTCACTTGCGGAAGTAGAGTTATTATAGAAATAATGTAATAAGATAAACAACAATAAATTGCAATTATTTTTGTAAATTAGCAGAATTGAAAATAATTGATATAATTTTAAATAAAAATTAAGAAAACATCACTGTATTGTTGAAGCCGTTCTGAATAACTAAATAAATTTGCTCTTTTCTGAGATTCTTTCAAATCATAAAATATTTATTTAATTTAATTAAAAAAATAGTGTCAAAATAATATTATATGTTATAAATTTAGCGCTTTTTGGCACATGCTTTGTTATATCGAAATAAAATTTTGAAAGATTTACGGCAAAAATCTTTGTGTTTTTTACATGACGTTTCACAGATTTGCCTTTTTCCCACTTGTTTTATTTTATAAAATATCTTCTATAATTTTTTTTACGCAATATGAACAATTCGTTATAAATCCGATGTCGTTCGGCGTTCCGCGGGTTTTATACAGGAAGAACCGCTGCTCATTTTTCGAGAACGGCGATAAATCAAGTCTCGCCGCCCCTCGGAGCTAAATTTAGCCCCCGGCTGTTCGCTACCGGCGGTCGCTTTAAGCCGAGGTGGGGGGACCCTGAGGACCGCGCCGCTTTACGTTTGTGCCTCATTTTAAAAAAGCAAAAGGGGGTTACAAATTAAGGAAAAAAGCCATGGGGGATGACTCCGGGAACAACCGCTTTTCGTCTTCCCCCGATTGTAAGGCAAAAAGGGGTGTCAACAGAGTTTGGGGACCCTGGGGACCGCCACTTTTTTCAATCCACTTGATTTTAAACAAACTTACGTGGTAAACGGCGATATTCGGACTCTTTTAACATTGAACTTTAAACTTAAAAATACCTCTGGATTACCGTAGTTGAATGGCGAAATATCGTCCATACTACGACAAAAACTGTAGCAATCACTACAAGTTCAACGTAACTCTGACTTATAACTTTTATAGTATTAATGCTTTAAAAGATAAAAGAGTCACAACTACAAGTATTGTATGATGATTCTAACTCATTCTGTCATCGTTAGCATTATATGAACGAAACTGGAACAAAGGGACGAGAAGACGTCTACAAATAAATGGGCGGAAAAAAACGTCGTGTACCACGGCAAAATGAGCCACAATTCGTATAAAATATGTGTGAATGTGACTCATTTTATATTTTAAAAAGGACCATATTAATTACAGAATGAGTCAGATTGACGTGTATTTTATAATGGTTGCGGCTCATTTTGCCGTAGTAACGACGAAACGTGAATCTTTTTATCAAGAGACAGTGCTTTTCGAAATTTTATCTGATTTTATCCTTTAATAAAATAAGCTTGAAATTCGGCTTGCCGAAAGGATTGGAAATAAATAAATTTAAATTGTCAATGCCTATTTAGGTTATAATCAGCTTTTGGCTGAAGACTTTCACTCCGCATAGCAAAAGGTAGTACCTGGCGGATTCTTGAGCGATTGCCTTTGATCAGAGTGATGAACCCAACAAAAAATTAACAACATAAGTTGCTAAAAAACATTTCAGCTGGAGAGGGTTTTAGAAAACTAGGGGTGCACCCCATGGTTCACCACCGTTATGTTGTTACTGTTTCGTTGGGTTTATTTCTCTGATCCAAGAGTCAGCTCCAAAGGAAATCGCCCAATGCCTATTTCTTTTCAACTTACCTGCGTTATCGAAATCGTCTGAAATCAAAGTTATTATAGTAGACAGTAGACAAATCATCAAACGCACTTTTTACACTTTTTTAAGATCTATGAATCAAAAATCCTTTAGCTCCATTTTCCGCCTTAATAATTAAATGAGGTTTTTAACGCGTCATTAGTGCCATTATTACCCGCCTCTATTTTGAAGCCCTCATTGGTTGAGATGTCGTTTTAAATGAGGCAGGAGCTGTCGAGTTTCCACTATGTTAGTCGGGGGAACCACCACTCGCGGGTCTCTTTAAAACTGACCACAAGCGCTATTCAGTGCCGAAGGCGATTATTTTTAGACCAAGGAAGCAGGCGGCTGTAAAACGGCGGGAAAGGGTTAAAGGGGGAGTATTCCGGGGGGAATTTACGACCGCCGAGAAAATCCGAGACGGACTGACACGCCGACAAAAGTAGGGACTAGAACTTTTGGATTTTTAGTTTCGACAGGCTATTGGGGTTTTTAAAAATATTTATGAAAAACGTATTTGGTTTGCATTATGCATTTGTTTGAATCAGTAGATGTAAATGAGTGTAAAATATATGTTCTTTAGAATTTTTTTATTTGTTAAAAAGAATAAATTTGAAAGTAAGAAATTGCAAATATAAGGCTGGACACCATAATGTTTTTGTAGCTAAAATTTATACGTACACTGAATATAATAAAACCCTTTTTTTATACTTAATTTTAGTTAGTTTGCTATCGTCTTGAGACCGACAGCAAGGTAAGCGAAATTCGAAAATCACGAAATCTTTATGTTTACCTAAATGAAAATTTTAAAATATAAAAATATTGCATTCTTTTAAAGCTAAGCAAACAGGTTTTTATAATTTTCATTGTTTTTAATTATTTAAATACTAATACTTCTCGAGAAATAACAAAGTAATTAAAAAATTTTGAAAAAATTACATATTTACCAGTTTTCGCTGTTTTTTTTGCATAATTTTTTCATTAAGTACATGTACCTTTTTTATTACAGCATCTAAACAAAATCTGCATTATAGTACAAATTTTACTCTGATACAAAAATTGCATTTAAATCTTTTTTAGTATTCAAAGCGTTCCAAGACTCAGTGTGCCAGCCAGACGGTGAGAATGGCGATATTTCGATTACCGTATACGAACTCGCACCGGCAATTCTGTGTGGAACCCAAGCTGTTCCTGTGCGGTTGAAAATACTTTTGGATGGACTTCTCCAACAATTGGACAACACGGAACAGGAACGAATACTGGAAAGTTTGAAATGGACGGTTGAAGACTACAATCGGGGATACGTTACTCAGGTTTTATTTTTTGCTATTATTTTTTGTATTTTTTTAATTTAATTAAAATTGTTTTGCTTTATTTATAGAATCAAAAAATAACTTTCCTTCAGGATAAATCGCGGTTATGGTTATGTTAGGGAGTTTTCACAGGTTATGACAAGTTTTGCATTATAATTTTAATTATAATTTTTTATGATTAAAATTATCGTTTTAGTAATATAAAATAGATTATTAGCTTTATTTAAAAAACGTGAAAAAAACTGATTAGATACCATAAATTAGATTATCATTGTTACTTTATCAACTCGGCATTAGATTGGGCTTTATAATTTAATTTTATTGATTATTAATTATTTTCAAAAAATAATTTTACTAGCGTAAAAAATGTCGTAGTGGGTACGTAGCATTAACTGAAAATTACAAGAAGTGTAATATTATGTTTTACTATTAACAATTTCTCAGTTTTTAAAAAAAATTTAATCAGTCAAAAAAATTTTGTAAATTTTTAAATGCCTGTTACTGCCTATTTGTATGCTACATACGCTCGCGAAAAGTTTTATACTGTAGATAAATTGCGAATCCTGCTTAATGGGCATATGTTCTACTTTTTATGTTTAGTGGTTTTTTGTTTGTTTTTTTTAAATATAGTTTTATTTTATTATATAAGAAAAGTTGTGGAAAACTAAATTTTGTCTTGATTTATGGTGCGACACTATTTACTTTATATAAGTTTTTTTTTGTGGCTGAAATAGTAAATTAAGTCTTAGGTGATATGTTATTGAAACTGCGAAAAAGGCCAAAAGACAATTCGGTTATCTTGGGTAGATCTCTTATTGGTCCATTCAAATCTGTCAGCAGATTGGCCTATTTAATTGTCCTTCCTGAGATTGGTCCCAAATTTACGGCTTTTTTAGAGAGTTTTTAAAAGGACATAAATTTAGAGCAGGAGTTTAACGGATTGAACTTGCTCGGTGTCCAATTAACTTTTGCACTTCATTAATTTGTCGGCACTTTTAGAATTTTTTTTGATTGAAAAGTATTTTTAATTTTTGGAAAAAACGTGTTTTATTATAAAATTTTCTGTTATTTGGAAAATATTATGTACGTGCCATTTAAGCTTTGGAAGTTTTATTCTGTTCTAATATTTTAAAAATACAAACCTTGTACGACCTTTTCTAGAAATGAAAAACATTAAAAAAACTACACAATACAATAAAATTATTAGTATATTTAGTTAATAACTACAGGTTAGTAAAATGTACCTAATTCTGAAAATTCTGATAGTGCAATAAACTAGGTTGTAATTTAAATAAAAAAAAAACACGCGGAATATCTTAAACTAACAATGATATCAAAAACAGTTAAATTATTAGCATTAAAAGAGTACTTCGTCATGACTATGGCAAAATGAGTCACAGTTCGTATAAAATATATGTGACTTTGACTCATTTTAAAATTGAATCAGTACCCTATTAACTACAGAATCAGTCATAGTCACGTGTATTTTATAATGACAGTGGCTCATTTTGCCGTAGTAACGACGACTTGCTTTTCGTTAACTGGCGTTATTGTAAGGAAAGTCTTAAAAAACTAAAAAAAAAATTATAGTAATCTTATTTATATAGTTCTTTTTGTCTTCTTTGTATCAATTCTATAGTTAATTATTAAAACATTGTTATTTTTTACTATATTCACTGTTAATTATTATTAAAGTTATTTGCTTTTCTGTGGGAGAATGTTTGTCTTGCGTAATAGAGGTCCCGAGATTAAGTCCAGCAGGCACAAGACACACTGTGATAATATTCTTTTGCTGTATAATTATGTAGATTTTTCGGTGGCGTAGTTAGAGCAAAGTAATATCGGCCTTATGGATTCCGTTTAATGCGAAATAAATTTCTCTTTCAGGACGAAAACGGCGAGCCCTTGACGGAGTGGGTTATTTGCTCCGACGAGGAGGAGACCGTAATCCTGCAGCAATTCACCCGTATTAACGAGACCCGACCCATGGCTTTGGGTTTCCTGACCCGAAGGGAGGAGGAGGAGATGGGCCTTGGCCTCAACCTCAGCCTTAACGGGTTTAGCCCTCGGGAGACGACGACCAACGAGGATGCGGCCAGCAGCTGTCGGGAATCCGACGCGAGCGCCACCGTAGCGGGCGGCGACGCAAACTGTTTCTCTTCATCCAGGTCAAACCCTGGGGACAGCAGGCGGGAAACACCGAACCGGCACTCCCCGGACCCGAGGGCGTGCAAATCGGAGGATAATGCGTTCGCATTCTCCGGTGGAAGAATATCACCGTCAGGGTGAGTTTTTTAAAGCTAATTATTGTTATTTTGAGTGTATTAGTTAAGATTTAATCTCTGGAACACGGGAAAACAGGTAATACGTTTTTGATAAGGTAATACGTTTTTGGTATTGGCTGCAAGTTATAGGATAATGCAATTGCATAAGATAGAAGATGTCACTAAAAAATTCGCTCAATATTTCCAAAAAAGTTTGAATAGCTTTTGATGACAAGCAACAGTTAAACTAGAACTTAGAAAACATTTTGCATTGAAATATAAACTATTAAAAATTTAAATTGTAATTGAGATTAACTTAAAATATCTCATTAAATATAAATAATAACAATCTAAAGAAATCGGCGCAAAATGATAAAGAAAATAGCGTTTATGATATTCTTAAATTATAAAATAGGTTTAAAATACATATTTTCAACAGCGTTGATTAAAATGGTTAAGATGGTTTGTTAAGATGGTTTGTTTCTTCTTTGTTTACTTTTAAGGAATTTAGACATTTAATTTTTATAGAAATAAATTTTTGAGGTTTTATTTGCATTATATTGAAAAGCAGTATTCAGAAAGTAATAATTTTTTTTTAATTTACAATACCTTCTGTTTACTTTATATAAAAATGAGGCAAAAAGAGTCATTTCTCGTCGAATGTTATTAATTCTCACATTACTAAAAAGATTATAAATATTAAAATTGTGTTGAATTTGCATATTTTGTTTGGTCTATGTTTCATAAATTTTTTAGATCCCGAGTGGAAGGGAGCGATCAGCCTGAAGATCTCTCTGTAAAGTCCGTTAATTCCAACTTTCTGCCAGAGCAAATGTTGAAGAAAGAAGCGCTGGATCTGGCCTTGCAGACTAGCTCCCCATTTGCCCGGACACTGCAGGAACTCTTTCAGGCTAAGAGCCTAAAGAGCTTGCGGAAGGCTTCTTTGAGCAAGCACAGGGCTCACGCTCATATGGACACAGGAGACCGGAAGGAGTTGGAGATGTTCAAACGAGAAAAATCTTCCTCTTCACGCTATTCTAGTGGCGGGAAGCGGAGGGTGCAGTGCACCATTTGCTTGAAGACCTTTTGCGACAAGGGGGCGCTGAAGATCCACCACAGCGCTGTTCACCTGAAGGAAATGCACATGTGCACAGTAGAGGGCTGCACGCAGACGTTTAGCAGCCGCCGCAGTCGCAACCGCCATAGCGGAAACCGCAACCCCAAGCTCCACGGGCCCCAGGCCCAGCGCAAGTCTTCCGCCGCGCGGCCCGCATCCTCCCTGGGCCGCGTGGTTTCTCCGCTGGGCGTGGCCGAAGAGTTCCAGAAGAATCTCCTGACTCTGAACACCAGTGGGACCCCGGAAAGCGAGCGAGGCAACAGCACCGAGCGAGTGGAGCCCCAACGCTCCAGGAGGAAGAACGGTCAACCAACTAAGTTACCGCTGACGACGGCTGACAACGACCCGATTGTGGACTCTGGAAACTCTAGAATCAGTTTTGAGTCCACTCCGACAAAAAACCACCAGCCGAGTATTCCCACCCAATCGCTCTTAAATGACCATTCCAACGGGAGCCACCTGCTGAGTCCCCAGGATTCCATCCGCCGACTGGCGGATATGACCGACTCTCTGGCTAATGGCGACGGCGCCTCCACAATTTTCCCGCACATTTCCAAAACGTCCAGCTACTCTGTCAGCTCCCTGGTCTCTCCAGATGCCTGTTTGAACGAAGGTTTGCACAGAAAACTACTCCACCAGCCTAACGGACACTTGGAAGAATCTCAGAACACATTGTTGTTTCGTCAAGAACTAGAAACTTCTGTGTCTGCTAGTGGCTCCATCTCCAACCCGGACGACCAGGACACCAATCAGGATCTAGATGACCAAGATGGCGTCAGTGGATACGAAAGTCCGCAGTTTGACCCATCTATGCTAGAAGACGCCAGTCAAATAACGTTCGTTCACTGCAAAACTCCCCAAGGTCCAGTGCGAGTGCCAATAAATGAGAAAGGTAAGCTGCAGCGATTTTTTTTTATTTCATATTTAATTAATTTAATTATTTTAGTAATATTTGCAGGATACCAAAATTAGAAAGCCGATTTTAACATAAAAACTATTGGGAATTATAATTTCAAAACAGTTATATCATAATAGAATTTAAAAGTAACATCAAAAATGGATATATCAAATTTAATTTTAAGTAGGGGATGCTATATGTAAATTTTAGGCTCCCTTTCTTTTGAAACGTTTAAGCAAGACAGGTTACACTTAATTGCAGTCGTGTTTATTGTTGCAGGTTAAATGCTTTGCATTGACACAAGACACATTATTTGAGGAATGATTAGGAAGCGCAAAATGTTAAGTCTATTTAGCAAATACAAAACTTAATGTAAAATCCGTAAAAGTTTTTGGTTGTTGTAATGTAATGGTATTATTTTGAAAAGTTTTGGAAGTTAGTTTACACTATTGATTTTTAGAAAAAAAACATTTAAGTTCAAAATTCCTGATTGTTCGGTAAAAGTTTGAGAAAATAAGCGCAGAAAATAAGGTAAAAACAGCGTTGAGAAATTTGACATAATTGTGCACACTATTTAGTAAAGTGGAATTTAGCTTTTAATAAATAAATGAACAAAATGCAATCTTAATTTAATTGAAATTCTTTAGACCCAAAGCGGTGTTTCGGTTGCAGACGGGAGTTTCAAAATCACTTTAGCGTCAAAACCCATTATATCAACGTCCATCTAAAAATTCCCAACCAGTGCACGATACCCGGCTGCAACGCCGTCTTCCCCTCCAAGCGCAGTCGAGACCGCCATTCTCAGAACGAAAATTTGCATAGGAAACTGCTCAGCGGATGTCGCGACGGTGTGGCGGCCTTGCCGGGATCAATAACACCAGGTAAATTTGAATAAATGAGACAAAAGTTTGCATAAAGACAAAAATTTGCGTTTTTAAAGTTTGTTTAAATTAGTTTAAACTGCAAGAAAATAGAATGAAAATATCACGCTAACGGAACAATTTTTTAAGATGAAAATTATACTAATGTATGGCTACCATTAAATTCCAATTACTATTAACAAACTTTTTTATAAATCATCCGTAGAGCTAGCGGGATTTGTTCACCTGAAAATTTTGTCCAGTTTTAATTATTTTCATACAAACTTTAGTTTAATTATTTACACTTAAGTTTATGTTCTTTTTTAATAATTACATAGAAATTATTCGTAACTTTTATGAAACAGAGCACCCAGGTCCGATCCACTAAACGCGTGTAAACTACGTGCTATGTTCGCACCTTATTTAAAAATCTTGATAATTATTGAATTTTTTTATTGATTTTTTAAAATTTTTTTCCAAAATTTTTTGTTTAAGATAGAACTTCACAGTTTTGACCACTTGGACTACAAGTCGCATATCATTATAAATATTAATTTTTGGCCCATAAAAGTGGGGTGCTACAAAAAGTTAAGAATCTGTGCTATCCAGTGGTTATAAAAACATCACCGAAAAGTTTGTCCAGTTCGCAACAGATGTCCATGGATTCTACCTCTGAAAACCACAATAAGACCTTTTAAACAAAATTTATTCGTTATTTTTGGGCGAAATTTTATAATAAATTAGGGTAATGTAGGGGGCAACTTTCAGAGGTGGTTTGGGTTCAAAATGATCTCAGGATTTTTTTTAAATTGCAAAAACGACTTTTTTTTACAAAAATATATAGTAAAAAAAATCCTGAAGTCCTTTTTAATCGTTTATAATAAAAAAAATGGTAAAAGCCTATATCTGACTATTTCCAAACTTTCGTTTAAAAATAACGAATCAATTTTTTTTAATTTTCGTTTAATTTTCTTTTAATTGACGCCGAGAAACTACATTTTGAACAATTCCTTTAAAAGCTCCTTTTAATTGATAATTCCAGAGGACCCAGTAGCCGAGTGGTTAGTACGTCGCGCTCGGAGCCTCGGATCCATGGGTTGGACTAGTCGCTCGACCATATTTTTAACGCCGAAAAAATTTTTTTTTATTTTTTAGCTTTTTAATTTAAAAAAATGTTTTATTATTTAAGATACGCTAAATAAAAAAATGAAAAAATAGAATATTCTTGTTAATAATTTTTATTAATGTTTTGTATTTTTGACATGTATTTTATTGATGTTATTTGATGATTGTGGACGATAGCATTTTTTTACAGAAAAATGAATGTCAAAAATTAAATCAGCAGGTCAAACTACGTATAGTAAGATGTAATTCAAAAAGATCTGTCGTCAAAAAAAAAACTGTGAAGTTCTACCTTAAAGGAGCACTGTCACAAATCAAATTCCTATAACGCCCGAACCGGACTGCTCCTTTAATACTGAACCGATTCAGCTGAAATTTAAAAATGTTGTAGCCTTGTAGTGGAGCACTCTAAATACCAAAGTTGAGTTAGGTAGGTTTGGTATTAAAGGAGCAGTCCGGTTCGGGCGTTATAGGAATTTGATTTGTGACAGTGCTCCTTTAAAGTGGAAAAATTTATCTTTTATTAATTTTATGCATATTTGTGTTAAATAAAAGCCAATAAAGCCTTAATCCTTACAATTAGAGGGTTTGGTATGTTAATTTATGCAAATTTGTTATTTGTTAATTTTATTTATATTTCTTATAAACACAAGTTAATAAAGCTTTAACTCTTAATTACAGCTTTTAACCGCTAATCTCGGCTCTAAATTCTTTATTTTTCTTCCAATCCTCAGCTTCAAGTTCCGCAGATCCGAAAGTCAACTGTCGTTTAGGACAGACCAAAATCATATAATTATTTATTAATTTATTTTCGTGCCAGTAAAATGCAAAACATTTAGGCCAAATATATATAGATATACATATATTTTATCGATTATTGTTTAGGTCAAACGTCCGGATCCCAGGGGGAGCAAAATGGCGGCGCTTTGTCTCCGGGAACTCCACTCAAAGACGAAAGCCCCTTACGCCCCGGGCCCGGCTCCGAGGCTTCCAGCCCTCCGTCAGCTCCGGAGCGCCGTTCTTTGACCCGACCTGAGCCCGACCCGGCGCGGTCCATCCTTCAGGCCACGTCCGCCGCCGCCGCCGCAGTCTCAGAACACCAGCCGGCGGGAAAGCTGGTGAAATCGGAACCCAGCGGCATGGCTGCGGCGCCCTCGTTTATGTACCCGGCCCCACTCCTTCCGTTTGCAACCCCGTCACTGCTGAGCCAACTGCAGGTAAACTAAGACGTAGTTAGAGGTTTGATTTAACTGGGTTTTGATTGTAAAAAAAACAGCAATTCACTCGCAATTAGGTTCAAGGGTTCAAGGTTTTCAGAATTTTGGTTTTTTAAGCTATTTTTTAGTCAGGTTTAGGAATTTATTGATTTAGGGACATTACATTTAATCTTAATTTTTTGTGTTTTTTTTTTAAATCCACAGTTTAAAACAATAAAACCGCTATTTATAATAATATGAAGTTAAACATTAAAAAAACTTTACCTTTTGTTTAATTTAAAATTTTATTTTTTAAAGTAGTTATACATATCTAAAATTTTGCAAAAATGTGCTATTTTTTGCCCTCAAAAGTGTGTATATCGTCGTTGCATTGTCGTTTTCGTTTTTACGAGTGAAAACCGTCGTAAAGTATTCTTTACCGTGACTGTTTATATATCTAATTTATAATTTAAACGTAATAAGTTAGGGTGCGTTCATACTTATGACAAAACGTCCTTTGAACAAAGTCCAAAGGACGTTTTTACATACGTTTATACGCTGTAATTGTCCTCTGGACTTTGTCCAAAGGACGTTTTGTCATAAGTATGAACGCACTCTTGGAGTTACGTTGATTTTATACTGATTATGACTTTTTGTGTCAAAGTAGCGCCGATATGCAAATTTTATGCTACTTTAAGTTTAGGGACCATGGCCTCGGGACTTATAAAGTATGTGTTTGGTATAGATTTGGGTCCGGATATTCTACAATCATTGTTTTAAATATCAGATAAACCAAAAAATAGTACGACATATAACATTTTAGCGATTATTTTTAACATATGACCCCTAATTCTACCGATTACATACTTTGAAATGTGGAATATTTTACTTTGACCGTTTTCACTTCGAAATGTCTGCGTAAAAAACTACTTTCACTCGGTTATTCAGCAAGTAAAAATTGCTATAAAAAACTAACAAATTTGTGAAATCATTATGCGTAATTATTTTTTAACATTACTTTTCGCAAAATTAGTTTATTTTCAAGAAATTTTATATTAAACTACTTTATAATTACCGGAACTATATTAGACTCATTTTTTTCTTTAAAGAAATATCAATATGCAAATTTAGTAAACATTCAAATAAAAATTTAATTTTTTTACAATTACGTCTTATTACGAAGAAAAATCGTGGATAAAACATATATTTAAATTTTATTGCAACGATTTCATTGTGACACAAAGTAATCATCCGGCAGATATCTTATCTAAACTGCTCGTAATTTTTTAGGTGCAAATTCTAGTGCTTTGTTTTTGCAGAATACGTACATCTTATTACCAAAAAAATCAATCAAAAAAATCAAAAGTTCAAAAGAAGGTGTGCGGCCTTTCATTTTTAACATTCAACATTTCGTCTTTTGGATACGATTTTGTAAAGCTATTTTAAAAAGGCGAGTTTCCACCCCGAAATAATAAAGTTTTGCTTGATCTTTATGTTTCACTTTGGCTTAGAAAAAAGCATTTTCACTATTCAATTAAAAAAATTATACCATTAAATACAAATTTACCACAATAAAGTTTAGCTTAATTTTTTGATTTCGCTTAGGCTTGATTCTCAGTTTTTAAGAATGAATTAGTTAATAAAAATTTATTATGGTAAAATTTATTTTGAATTTTGGCTTTTCCTTAGGCTTAAAGATACGCTGCGAAATCAAACTTGTCTTCGATTTTGCCAATTTTTTGTGAAAACCTTATCCCTGCCTCCAATAGCACACAAAAATTTTTTAAACAAAATATCTCACGTGGTTCAGAAGTTATGAATCCTCAAAAATGGCGTTTTTCGACAATTCTGCACGTGAAAGATTGCTTAATGGGTATATTGATTTAAGTTACAAATTATGAACTCAAACGAAGCGGCCACTTTCTACTTTAATTCGAAGCCTTGATCGTTAAAATTGGTGCCGTATTTGTCGAGATATTGCCTTTCTGATACAAAAAACCCTCAATTTTTTTATTAAAACACGAAGTGAAGGAAAAAAAGGTTGGGCAAACTTTATAAAGTCATTGCAGTCGTTTGGTGTTTATAACAAAAAAATCGCGGGTTTTTTGTACGGGAAACTCAATATTTTGACAAATACTGTATCAATCTTAACGATCAAGCAATCAAATTAAAGGAAAAAGTAGTTGCTTTATTTGAGTGCATAATTTGTAACGTAAATTATTATACATATTAAGCAATTTTTCAGGTGCAGAATTGAAAAAAACGCCATTTTGTCATAACTCCTGAACCACTGGAGATATTTTGTTGAAAAAATTTTGTGGGCTATTGGAGACAGGGGTAAGGTTTTCACAAAAAATATCAAAATTGAAGACAAAAAGTTTGACTCCGCACCTTTAAGAAAAAAAATTTTATCCACTTTTTTTTGTCACAAAATAAAAAAAAGGAAACTCGTCTTTTGTTGAAAAGTACGTTATCTAAACCACTTTCAATTTTTTTTTGTTTTTAGGTGCAAAATCCAAGCACTCTATTCGCGCAGAACGCGGCGGCAGCGGCCCTGTTCCTCCCGAACTGGGCCGCCAATTGGGCGGCGGCCCAGGTGGCCGCCCAGAGTCAGCCTCTGAATTTGCATAGCAGTCATCAAAAGAACGGCGGGGGCGGTGGTGGTCGTGATGGTCCCGCGGCAAAATCGCTAAAACTAGACCGTTTGCAAGAGGAAGGAGCCGCCGTACGCAAAGCGGCAGTTTGCGGCCTCAGAAGTTAAATTTGGAATAAATAAATTCACTGACATAAATTAAAGTGATAAGAAGACTACAGAATGTCCAGCCGCAAAACTTTAGTGTTGGTGTTAAACTGTACGCAACCGCAGTACTTAAGAAAACTTAAATTATAGATTATAACGAACAAACAGACATAAAATGCATGCTCAAAGCGATAAAAAGACTCCAGATACAAAGGTAGCCCAATCGCAAAAATGTATCTTTGGTATTACCCAACCTTGGTAGTTTAAAACACTTGAATTAGCTATACAATTGTTGGGAACTGTTTTACGATTATTTGATATGTTTGGGCAATGAAATGCATACAAACTTATGAGGATCACCCTCAACACATATAAAAAAATTTATTTTCGTCACTTTAAAACCGGAGGTTTTTTACAGAAAAAAAATTAAAACTACAACTGTCTTTTCAACTGAAAAATGTATCATTTACAGTTTTTACACGATTGCCCAGTAAAATTCGGTTCATAGTTTGTCCAGTGTTCAAAGAAAAAACTTAAACGTCTGGTCTTGTGTGTTATAAAAGACTTTTTGAATTATAATTTTTAAAAAATAAGATAGAAAAAACATCAAAAACGCTCCCAATTCATCAAAAGTTAAATTTTTTACCATTTCCATTTGAACACTGGCAGACAAACATAAATTAATAAAAAATATACCAGAAATGTAAAAAATATAAAAAGTCATAATTCAAAAACTTAGAGTTTTTGTCTAGCATTATTAAGTTACAACAATGATACCTTGTTTTTTTTAGAAATAAAAAAATATTTTTTACCATGTATAACTATTGTAGAAAAAATTAATAGCATTGATACTAAATTAAGCTAAAAAAAACAAATAAGCAAATATGCTGCTTTCAAATCGTAAGGCAGTTGCATTTATCGCTTATAATTATAGTTTACAATAGCTTTCTTTATACAAATTTCACAGATTAAATTCCTAGTTTCTTCAGAAGTAGTTAAAAATTAGGTTTTCAGCTGAGCAAATACACAGGTTTATAAGTTTGTTACACTGTTTTTCAGGTTTTCAAACTGATAACAAAATGTATTTAGAAGTATAGTATATTTATGTTTTTCGAGTTTAACAAAATGTGTTATTTCTGAATAATAATTTGTTGTTGGCCTATTGTTTTTGTTTGTTTTTGTTACTTGTAATGTTGCCATATCTCAGATTTTGCCAAAAAAATCACGTGCTAATTTCTTGCGATTCATGTGCAAACACTTGAATTTTACGTGCCATATATAAATCGTCACGGTTTTTACGCTACTTTGCCATGATTCTTTATAGTAATCTATTTATATTATAGTATTTTCCTTTGCTATCTTGCCGCATAATATGAATACAACGTAAAGGTTTTGTTTTTGTATCCATGCGAGAATAGTGTGAAGTTTTCAGGGTTTGTTTAGTTAGTTGCTGGGAGTATGTATTAAATTATTTTATTGAAATAAATTAAAAATAAATAAACAACAATTGATCATCAGAAAAAAGTTTATTTGATACTATATAGCAATTTTTAAAGCTATTCAGAACAGTTAAAATGCTTATTCGATAATAAAAAAGTTAAGTAATGTCAAAATATTATTTAGGTTATATCGGGCAATTAACAACGTAACAATTTGCAGATTATTTCTATTTGTTTTCAACTGTTTCCATTTTAACAATTGCTGCAAACTTTTTTTTAAAATTTACTGGCTTAGAACTGTCTAGAAAAAAAAAAGAAAAATTAATTTTTTTCCTGTTTTCTGGACAGAATTTTGTTAATAATAATTTATTTCGAATAGAAATATATACGTTTAGCAACTAATTCAAATTGTTTATAGTATCGTCTTCTGTCTGCACTTGCCGATTCCCGAGATTCTACTGTGTACAGCATGGGTAAACTGAAAATTTTTGTAAATAGTTTGTGGTATAAGCAAAATATATTTTTTGAGTGTTAAATCTTCTATCAAAATTTGTGTTTTTTTCTTGTAATTATTAAAAATGACGCATTTAAAATTTAGTGTTGTGGAAACAAAAAAGTTTGTGGAAACAATAAAGTTTTTAATGGTTTATTTTTAATTTATTCCAGTGATTTTAAATATATGCCTTAAAATTTAAAATGAATTAGGTTCGTAGTTTATTTTATTTTTTAAAATAAAAAAATGTTGGGGTTATTCATTGCACGCAGTTTGTTTTGTTTTTGCAACATAACAGTGAATTATCTAAAACAGATTTATCTAAAAAAAAACCACACCAACGACTGTGATAAAATAAATTTAACAAATTAAATATTTTTTCTTTAAAAAGCTAAAATTTGTAGTATAGATTAAATGTTTAACAATTATTGTAACGCGCTTTTGATTTTTCAGGGCGGTATGAGGAGTCACTTCATTTTACCAAAAATATAACTGCAATATTTGGTAATGCTCCCAGTTCAAGGTTGTGCCGTCATATTGTTTTCAGTTTATTAATTATTATAAATTTTTTTAAGCTCTCTTTTTAAAATTTTCGCTATAAATTAATGCGAGTAAACTGAATTCAATATATTTTTCCGGCCCTGTTAAATCAAAAATGGAAATGACTTTCGTATTACTGTATTATCGTCTCTTGTGAATATGTTTCACTGTAAATTATTGTAAAGTATTTTTATTTTTATTAGCAGTAGTTCTTTGTTATGACAGAAAGAGTCAAAATCAACATAAAATAATCCCTTTGATAAAATTTTGGTTTTACAGTTATACATATAAAAGCTAACTGCAGTTTTATTTTTTGACTCATTTTACCATAGCATGACACTTCAGCAATGCCATAAATCTTGCCATAATTTTCAGGAAAACCCGCCAGTATACTCATAAAACTGTAAATTTAACTTTACTATAATAACTTTAATTTGCATAAAGTGCAGTTACTTGTGGTTCTTACAAGATTTTAACGTGTATGAATTTCATGTAAACAGTAGTGATATTCCTTGTACCCTCCAATATCAAGCGCTGGAGCTATGGCCATCTCAAGCGGAGGGAGTTCCGAAGCTCCTCCCTTAAATGAGCTATTTTACGCTTCTTTAAACTTAAAATTCATTTAAAGTAACTCTATTTGCATTTTAAGACTATTTTTATTGTTTAAAATAAGTTTTAAAAAACATTTACTTTACAAAAAAAATTTAACAAAAATCTGTGCTATTACTTTTAAATTAATAACGAAAATTGTAAAAAAAACAGGGTAACGCTCCAGGGGTCGCTTCGCAGCGCCTATATGTGGAGGTCCGCTCAAGAGCTCCGGAGTTCAGAGCTTCGGAAAACATGATTAGTACACAGCAGTATTGTATAAAGTTAAACCAACAGTATCAAATTTTTACAAAAGTTCTGTCGGGTTTTTCCTTTTATTATAACAATATTGTCAGCTATTTGCCTTTATATTCTAGCTATAAGATAAAGACAAGTATTATATAATTATTCTCTCATCAAGTGAATGTTTTCAGATTTTTAACTAGTTTTCTGTGGAAAAAGCAAAATAAGTTAATCCATTCCTTAATATTTAGACAAAAACGATTATATATAAAAATATTTTTTCTTAGAATAAAAAACATTAATACATTTTTATAAGTGTAAATAAACTTTTATTATACGTTTAGTTTAAAACAGTTTGTATGTAAGTTAAAAACAGTAGAGGTTTTTGAATTTAAAGGAACTTAGAGTCGAACACTTTTCACTTAGACACTTAGACTTTAATTTATGATTCAATTTGATTTTTTTAGCTTAAATTGAATCTTTAGGTGTAGACATGCTCAAAATTTAGCTTTAACTTACACTATGTTCTTATTTACTTTAAAATGGAAAGGATCTAAGTTCTCTAGGATACAAGTTTCCTCGAATCCAAGTTTTCTTGGATCCAAATTCGTTCGGCTCCAACTTCCTCAATCGTCAAATAATAAATTTATAAGCACCTTGTAAAATGTTTTTTTTTAAATGATGTTTGTGCGGTATTTACAATTGTTAAATGAAATAACCCAGTGTTTAACGCCTTATTACTGCTTTAAAAAATGTGAATTTACTGTTAGAATAAATAAAACAAACAGTTTACGTATATTTACATGTTTAATGCTCATAATACATCCTGTGATTCCATAATTTTAAAACCTTTAAAGTTTAAAATTTGTTTTTTTAAATCAACATCTAACTTAACAAAATACTAATTAAAAATAAAATGTGCACTGTTTTTCAAGGTTGTAGACAGCAAAGTTCGCAGGCAAAAAATAAGATATACACACGCACGAACGCACGCACACACGCACGACGCAAGCACACCAGAGACACACACAATGGGGGGGGGGGGGGGGGGCGCCGCCGCCGGCCGCCGCCCCCGTACACACACACAAACACACACACGCACTACACACACACACGTACACACACACACGGGGGGGGGGGGGGGTGGGGGGGAAAATAGAGTATTATTATTTACACACACACGTACACGCCGCACACACACCCACACACACACACACACACACACACACACACGACACACACACACACACACACACACACACACACACACACACACACACACACACACACACACACACACACACACACACACACACACACACACACACACACACACACACACACACACACACACACACACACACACACACACACACACACACACACACACACACACACACACACACACACACACACACACACACACACACACACACACACACCACACCACACCACACAAATATGTATATAAATATGAAATCAATATCCATAATTCTGCATTTTTTGTATGACGATATTAATATTTTGTTTTATTCACCATTATAATCAATTTGCACCCCAACCCCTGCAAACTTTACACTTTTCTATTGCGTTTGCAGCATTTCCAAACTTTTCAACAGCATACAACCAATTTTCTGCGCATGTTAGACAGTACAAGGGATCGTCGGTGGTTGGATTATCTATTTAAAATAACAATATTATATATTTTTTAATTGAATAAATGTATCAGACTTACTAATTACTTTAATTTGCATTAAACATTTTTTGTTGCTAAACCTTTATTCACTACTTTTACGCGGGAAAATTTTTTGCGGTAGAAATAAAAAAAACAAATTTACGATTCAAAATAGAACAATTGATTTGATTATTTTTTGCTTTTTTTAACTCAATAAATCTTTTGTACGCGTAATTGATTTTTCCAAAAAACAGGAAAAAACGGCTATATTTCAGTTTGGTATTTTGGTAAATCTTGTTATACTTCCGCTAGTAGTAATTATATATTTTTGAAAGCTGAATTCATATCTACATATAAATCGTATTTTCTGTACTTTGTGCATATTATCTGTATGTCACGGTGGTCAAAATCCTCCCATATAAACAGAAGTTGTTTAGTTTTAAAGATCTCCACTGAGCTATAACGTTATACAATCACTTTTAGCCAATTAGCGCTTGAGAAAAATCGATCTCCAATGAACGCAGAGATCTTCAATTTTTAGCTTCTTCCACAACTATTCCTATAGAGCGAAACATATAATGACGTGATTACGTATACTATTGTATATTTCAGAGGCTTTAAAATTTGGACGTATGTGTGTATTCTAGACTACTTTTACAACATTTATATATTTTATTTTAATCTGTTCAGTAACAAAAAAGTTATATGATCCGGCGTTATAGAAATTTGATTTATGACAGTGATCCTTTATTGGGGTTATATTTTGAAAACCTAAACAAGGACAGTTTACGCATCCCTAGACTGGACAATTCTAACCACTAAAAAATATTCTAGCACTAGGTTAAAATTACTAATAAGAGACATTAGACTATAAAGAACCAGAATATTATGTTTGAAGCGTGGCCATTTTTATACTGTACAACATAGGGTTTTTGAATTTTGCCATTTGAAAAACTTTATGCCACATAACTGGATTAAAACTATTGGTAAGAAATCTCAGTCAATGGAAAGCCAAAATAACATAAAAAAATTAAACCTGCACATTTTATACTGGGCGACACATTTTCATCAAAACAACTTCAAATTTGTCTACTTGTATTTTTTTTGTTTTCAATTGGGTCAAAATTTTTTGTCAAAGCTATTGTTTAATTGAGAACCTTTTTTTAAATTAAAGTTTGACCAAAAAATGTTTCTGAATTTTACAACTCAAATTTTTTTTCTGAACTGCCCACAAAATATGGTAAAAGGAAATGGAAACGCAAACATATAATGTGATATTGTAATAAAATCTAAAATCTTTTTCGTATTATAAACAACTTTTTAATTGAAATTTTTTATTTTTACTTATTTTGGTTTTTTATTTTTTTATTTTTTTGTTTATTTATTTTTATTGAAATTTGATAATTTTTCCGTCACAAAAACCTAAAAACATCTCATTTCATAACTTTATGAATGGCGAAAATAACAGCCGGTGGCCGAAATTAAGACAACAGTTATAATTTGTTAAATTATTAAAAAATTTTGCAAACCACACTATTATTATATTCGTATTTAAACGAATAACACTGTGCTTTATTAGAATTATATATTTTTTTGTGTTAATTGTGTTTTGTTAAGAATACATGAAAATTAATTAATAAAGAAAAGAAGAATGAAAAATCAAGAACAAATTATACGGGTTACGTGTGGATCTAAATGCTAAATGCATACGTATGCATATGTTTATATCTATATGCATACGTATGCATATGTTACTAGCCTTGAAAAATGCTCTAAGAATAAAGCAGGAAAAAGGGGCGATTTTTCCCCGGGCGTATGTTTAGACAGAAAAGATGTAGACTAGTCTGAGATGGACATTATGTGGACTATAGGAAATTTGCATTTGGTTTGGCCAGCTGCTCACTAAATAAAAATTTCTGCGATATGATAATGATTTGTTTATACATTGATCTACTCACACAGCACTGTTGCATTTTTTTTTGGTTTGATGAAACGTCAATTGAAAAAATCATACTCACAGCAATCTTTGACAAGCGCGAAATCGCCACTTTTTCAATTAGAAGGTTATATTTGTATGTGTAAGAAACAACTATAAATTTGAAAAAGTGGCGATTTCGCGCTTGTCAGAGATTGCTGTGATTGCTGTCAAAGATTTTTTCAATTGACATTTCATCAAACTAAAAAAAATGTAACAGTGCTGTGTGACTAGATCAATGTATAAACAAATCATTATCATATCGTAGAAATTTTTATTTAGTGAGCAGCTGGCCAAACCAAATGCAAATTTCCTATAGTCCACATAATGTCCATCTCAGACTAGTCTACATCTTTTCTGTCTAAACATACGCCCGGGGAAAAATCGCCCCTTTTCCTGCTCTGTTCTTAGAGCATTTTTCAAGGCTAGTCTACCAATTTTTTTTGAATTAAATTAAAAAATAGCCTAATAAACTATAGTTTTAGCTGCGCAATGACATATATTTATAATCATTCCGTTGCCGAGATAAAATAAAAAATAATAAGAAGAAGGATTTTCGTGGAACTTAATTTTCAATCATGAAATCAATCAATGCGTTTAACTAACTGCGCATTTTAAGATTCCGTTAATTTCGGCCACCTGAAAATTTAGGTGAAAGAACCTGCCGTTTTTTGCTGTTTTTAAATATAAATGTAATACCGTATTTATAAAGAATTTTTTTTGCTCGTTTGACTTTGTTTTGACGTTTTTTAAGCCAAAAATAAAAATTGAACAAAAAATACAAATTATTAAAACTTGTTTTTTTAAGGTTTTGACATAATTATTTAAAGTCTTGCTAATAACTATTAAAGTTCGCAAACGAGAAAAATTAAGTTATATGTACCGAGAATAATACCTAAGGGTAAATTTGCAACCTTTAGAAACTTTTATTGTTCGTTTAAGCAATAGTTATGGCCAGTTTTTTTAGGTGGCCGAAATAAATGGCACGCGCCTTAATTTCGGCCACTTTAAAAAAAAGGTTTAAACCTTCACTGATTTTTAAGCTGTAACAGAAAAATTCAGAATTTTGCCCTGGAATAACAAATAT